>UCOM01000328.1:0-89826 GCA_900474385.1 Ormyrus pomaceus
GGCGAGGAGCTGGCTCCTATACAGGAGCCTTCTCCGGGAAGAGCTGCGCTGGAAAGCGGACCCGAAGCCCCCTGAGGCATGATAGGGTACCGCACCAGTGTAAGAGACAGGATGGGCAATACTTCCACACAGAGGTGGTGGAAGGCACCCCGCTACTAGGCCCCACTAGGCTGTAGAGGGTAATGAAAAAAAAAAAAAAAAAAAAAAAAATTAAACCGCAAAAAAAAACGCGAAAAAGCACGGCCCCGAATGACCATTATCTAAATTCGAACGCGAAAACCGTAGCGGCACGCCTCTGCAGCCAATCGCCCGAACTATCCACCGACGCAAAGCCCCAGATCCCGAGATCTGGCAATTGCGCGCATCTCGCGTACAAGCATCGTACATATCCCGGGCGGCGAGTTATACACACGACTCGTATCAGCCTCGCACACACAGCACGCTCTTACACACTCTCAGACTCCCCTCGTCCGTCCTCGTGAGCGCTCGGCCGCGCTCGTGGCTATAAGAGGCTCGGTCGTTCGGCTCGGCCGCCCAGAGAGCCGACGACGTCTCAGCTCGGCGCTGCTCCGACGAAAACACTTGGGGTCTCGGATCTCCTCGCTAGTGCGCAGCACCGGACGGGGGCAGCCAGGCTATACCCACCGCGAGAGGTCGTGTGCTTTGTAGCTTGCAGATGCAGCAGCAGCAGCAGCAGTCGGCGCAACGCCACGGCACGTGGGCCGCGCGTTTTCACGACTGAGAGAGATAGAGAAGGAGAGCCCTGCGCACGAAACATCGACTTGACCAGCTCGGTATAATACCTGCTTCGTCCGACGATCGACGTCTCCGCCGCCGACATGGAGCAGAAGCGAGTCTACAAGCTCGTGCTTACCGGAGGTGAGTCGGGGGGCTTATTGCTTGCTGTGAACCCACGTGCTCTCTCTCCCCCGAACAGAAAGAAGCAGCGCTGCGTGTTTCTCTCTCGGCGCGAGCGCGAGCGCGCGCGCGCTCGTTATTTCGGTCTCTCCTCAAGGGTATGCACATTGTAAAAGTGTGCGCGCGTTTCCACCTCGTGGCCGAGCGGAGAAAGTGCCACTCTCGGGACGGGAGACAGGGTTGAAATATTGATTTTCGTCGTGTCCGTGTCTCGAGGGCGCGGGAGAGAGCGAGGCGCAAACGCTACGTGCACCTGCGTAACGTGCCCGAGCGATTTTTTTTTTTTTTTTTTTTTTTTTCGAGACACGGTGCGAGACCGACTGGGGATATTAACAACGCGGACGGAAGCAATGGCGGCGCCGTTTTGTTTTGGATCCGGAGGCCGTGTCCGTGTCTACCTGGGAGACGAGGGGAAGGGTCGCTGTTTTTGTTTGGCCGACAGGCCGCTCGTCTGGACTGGGGATGTTGTGGCTGTCAGATCGCTCGGTTGTTAAACTCTGAATCCGCGAGAATTCTTTCATCGTTGAAAACAATGGCATTATTACGGCCTTTATTTTACAAGCCGAGCCTTCGAGTCTTGTTTTTCCAACGGTATAATATAACATCCGACAAAAAGAAAATGCAACGTTTGGCATTTGAGCGAAACGCAGTTCTCACGTGACTCTCCGAATTCTTGCGCTGGGAGAGCCGAGATCAAACAGACCACTGACGTATTCAAAACGCTTTCTAAGCTCCTTCGGCTTTTTCCTCCCTCAAATCGCCCGAACGCGTTTGGGACGAGGTGTCCAGGTAGCGGACCCTTGGCTCGGGTGAAAATTGACCTGAATTTTTCGGGCCAGCGACGTCCGTCTTCCGCCTACGTCAAGAGTGACGTAGCTCTTCGGGTTTAAGAGCTTTAAATTTTTATCTCGTTAACGTTACAACTCTGGGGGCTTGGTTGTGTAATCGATAATTTTCGAGATTAGAATTCGTGGGTTTTATTGTTTTTTTTCTTTTGCTCTCCAAAACAAAGATGTACATTTTCTGAAGAAAATATAAGTGCCCAGGACGATGTTGACGCTTGAGAAAGCTCTCTTCCGTATTGATTGACTTGATTTTTCGCTCGTATCACTGTATAAGCATCTCCGTGAAAAGTTGTACGTCGCTTTCAAAGTGGAGCGCAGAATGTCACTCTTCAGAGCGGAGTTCGAAACAAAAGCAATTTAAATTTTAAGGAGACCGCGGATAATTGTGTCCACAAACGCGTACTTGTTGCATGCAACGTCAAATTCTTTAACTACGTAATACGAGGAAACGTTAAAAAAAATTCTTTGAAAAAAGGATAAACGACCGAATAATTTTTAAACCTATTTTTTTCAAAATCCATAAACAGAAATCTGAAAAACGAAAAGAATTGCACTTTCCTTCAACCACTTCAGAAAGGAAAGCAAGGTATTTTGTCACTCTTTTTTTGGACTAAACACTTCACGTCTAATAAAATCCAGCACAGTAGCTACATTCCTCAATTAATCAGCGCCACTTCTGATCCTCAATCGACAGCACCGGTTCCCGATCAACTTTTTTGCCTCTTATCTCAGCATCGAACACTCGTCGGGCCACTAAATCAGACAAGCCCACCTAATTTTCCTCCCATAAAACACGTCGACCACAAAAATCGAGATCAAAGTTCCCGCGGTGCATTGCGCAACGCGCGAGAGAGACACGCGGGGTGTCTCTTTATAATCGATTACGAATTTAATAAGAGATGCGTCTAGACGGCGGGGGGGGGGGCGATTTGTTTGGACGGCGGCGCGCCGCGAAGAAGATGCAACAGCCCGTTATTATACAAAAGGCTAAAATTAAAGCCGGCCCGCCCGGACTTCCGTCAATGCGCGCGTCAAATTTAACGCGCGTCGGCCCGCGGACGATCGTCTCGAGGCTTTTGTGCGTTTCGCGCGCTTTAAGCGAGAATTTTGCGGGGCCGACGTGCGTCAGATTTCGAGTGCGCCCGCGCGCGCCTTGAGATGCGCTTAGGGTGTAAAAATAAAAGCTCCGCGTGGTTTATTGCGGCTTTTGGGGAACGGCGGAAAAGAGGAGTAATTTGATCGCGAAACGGAGGTGTTAATTGGGATTGTTTTTTTCCTTGATGCATTGAGAGATCGAGTGCGGTTAAATTATTATGGAGGTGATGTAAAAACATAATGTTATTAGAGAAAACTAACATATTAGCTTAAAAGTTCATTATGATACGAAAATTTAATTTTAAAGTTCATTGATTGCTAAATAAAAATTTATTGGCTACAATCGAATCATTTCTTTTTTTAAATTTCTTTTTACTTGCAGAAATACTATACGATCCAAGAAAGCAGTATTGTAAAATTCACGATCCGCGTTTTAAATTAAAAAAAAACCCTATTCAAAACAACGACAAAACAAACGACTCTCTAATAATACTCTCAAAAATATTCAACACTTTGCATCGAAAATCGCATCCATCAAAATTCAGAACAGTCGCTTACACAAAAGCAAAAAGTATACACCCAAAAATAATCCTCCCGCGGTCAAACAAATATCGATCGTCACCCCGCAAAAAAAAGAAGACTGCAGATAGGCTTTTAAAAAGAAAGTATTTCGAGACGGCGGCCATCGATTGGTACAAAGCCTGTCGAGCCGAGTAAATAACCGTTACACGCGCTCTCTCTCGGCTTATTATTTAAGCGCGCATTTCATCACAAGATCCCTATTTCTAGTCCACCCTCCGCAATTGCAACTCGACTCGAGCACGCGACTTGATTGCTCGACCTTGCCGGCTTTATCTCTCGTGACTCTGAAGACCAGACTTGATATTATAATTATCTCTCTGGGGTCTCTTTTTTTTAATAAATAAAAACGGTTTAGCTCCCTGCTGATTTGTGAAATATCGTGGGTGTCTCTCGGACTTTTAATTGTTTTATGTTTACGAATGCAGATAAGTTTTTTTTTTGAGGAGCTTCGCTCGATTGGACGTAGGTGAAATAAACTTTAATTCAATGTGGGATGAATGCAGTCGTTGCAATTACTTTAACGAGGCGATTTATCGTCGAAAACTACTTTTGGAAAATTTGCATTTCAACGAGTTTCGCGAGTGGATTTTCGAAATTAATTTGCAGCCGAAACGATCCTGTGCGCGTAATATTCATGTAAGCGCAGAGATATTATTTTGAAATCTGATTCCGTCGCATTTTGATAAAATTACATTCGCGTTCAATCCATTTCTGAGCCGCGTAAGTCTTGAAATAAGTATAATAACAATAATAAAAATAATACATTTGCGTCGTATCTTTTTTCGCAAGTAAAGTGTTTTTGCAGAGGCTTTAAAAAAGTCTTTAAGCTAATTTATTGCGCACGTTCGGTTTTTATAGTTTCTATAAACTAAAAGTGCCGATTGCATCATTCGCGAGTTACATCTAAAGCGGATAAAAATCAATTTTCCATGAAATAATATCCGCGATAAATTTTTAAATTTTTATGTTTTATTCAAACACATATTCAATAATAACTTTAAATTCAATACGCGCGGCGACTTTTGAACGAACTGTGTGTTACTCATTACCTTGAATACTAAATAACTTGCGCCTTACGTGAAAATCGTTTCTTAAAATAATTGTAAAAGTTCCGGGAACAGTTCCCTTCGCAAAGGTTTTTTTTTTGCATTACCGAAGTGCGAGTCGCTATGATTTACAGCGTTGCCTCGCAGGCCGATACGGTGAAAAACCCGCGTCATTTGCATTTCAATGCAGGCACGAAATTTATGTAACTTCGCAACGCATCCCGGCGGGATTTTGCTTTTCTCGAAAACCTTGAATTATTTTTTAGCGCCGAGACTTATTGCACATTTGCGCTAAGAACTCGGTCAATTAAAAAGTGTGTTTATAGGTTGCGGCGCGTTGAAAAGTATTTTTAATACAATGCCTTATATTTAAATGTTCACTTACTTTCTAAAAATATAATCCTCACCGGCATTTTCTTTTCGTGCAAATCAATTTTCTAAAGTACAAGTCTCAGTTTGTTAAAAGAATCGACTGTGCTTCCGCTTGGAAACAATTGACAATGCAATTTAGACGGTCTCTGGTTCGTAATTCGACCGAACTCATGTCTATTTATTCAAAAACATTTCCACCCAATTCTTCACCGACAATTTGTTCATTCTCAAACGTCACTCCAATTATCGAAATAATTTCGCCGACCGCAATATTGTTTTGAAACAGAGCCACGAGCGAGCTTTGACAAGCTCCTCAATAATGTCTTTGTAAGTTTCCAATTCCACCTGGGAATTTCCGTTTCTGGAGCGCTGCTCGCATTACTTTCGGCTCGTTCGTAAAAAAGTGACGTAACGCGTCAGCTGCCTTCGAACGCGGAAAAGTCGCATCTCCCTCCGCGTCTACAGATTCGCCGTGTTTAACCAATCGGTGCGCATTGCTTGTTGTAAAACAAACTCTCCGATAAAAATGTGTCGGCAGTCTTGTGACACCGCATTATCGGCGTATCGCCGCGAGAGATTCTAATTTTATAACGCTTTATAATCTTATCTTCCAAGACTGGTTTTGAATACACCTGGGGGTTGTCATTGACTCCTTTAAATCAATCGTAAACGCGATGCGTCAGTGTAGTATTTTCCGTTATTATCTGCGGTGTTAGATTCCACGCTACTTGTATGTTTCCGTGCGTTTACATTGTCTGTTGCTTGTTATTATTACGGAGGTTCAATCAGTGAAATTATTATTGAAATTTCAATTCTTTCGCGTTTCGAATTCTAATCATATTACTAAGTAGCTCGTTGTTTACTAAAATATATAGATTAAGTACGTGTCGGCTTTGAAACGTCGTTACGACTGACATATATACACTTTGTGTGCTCTTGAACATTATTGATTTTATTTGACTATATTCGCTATTGAAAATAGGAAAGCACCGCCACCTACAAACACGTAGAACGGATGAAAAAAAAAAGAACACGAAAAAGCAATTACTCGAGTCGTTAAATGTTTCTCGAATTTTTTTCTACATTTATTCACCGCCGCAAAAACTCTGTCGATAAGTGCCTTTGTTCGCCGTCAATATATAAATTGGCGCTTAAATAAGTGACAGTATCACCGACTTTCGACAACTCCCGACAGACGATCAAAGTTTAAAGTGAAGAAACGGCAGACCTTTTCGAAATGGATTTCAATGTATTTTTCGTTGATAAAAAAGGCGAACGAAAATTTAATCTGCGAGCGTTTCTTTTTTTTTTTCCTTGGAGACTTGTTTACGAGCATTCCAATTAAAACAAAGTTATCGCCGTCGATTAGCCTTATTAATTAGAGTCTTTCTGTTCCAGGACCCTGCGGAGGCAAAACCACCGGACAAACTCGATTGTGCACGTTTTTTGAGAATCTGGGATGGAAGGTAAATATATGCTTTTTATTCGATTACGTAAATAAAGTAGAGTTTCTTGCTTCCTCGGTCAAGTTAGACGACTGTAACTTTTTTCATTTGATAAAATTAAAAAAAAGAATGTTAAGACCGATGGAAATGTATACTATAATTACGCTCAAGCAGCTTTTTCTGCAATATTCATGAGTTCCTTTTTTTTTTTTTAAATGTAAAGAACAATTAGTTTATAAAGTTAGCCTTTCTTTACGAAATGACATTCGTTTTGTCTTCTCTCTTCTGTCTCAAATCTGACAACGACAAATAGCATTTCTGGACTTTTAATACTCGTCTCAAACGTCTTTTTCTTAGATTTGAAAAAGAAAGTTTTATGCATTTTCCCGTTTGAGCGGAAAATTTGTATTTGAGTTTTTTTTTTTAACGGACGTAGAAGCAGTCGCGTAAACCAATAAGATTTGCGTACACAACTTTGGTAATTAAACTTGGCAAATAATGCAGGAATCCCCAGCTCCGTTTTTTCATTTCGAGTTTAATCAAGTTTCTTCATTTTTTGTTTTTACATTTCATAATTTATATTTTTTGCTAATTAAGAGAACTTCAGTTCGAGAGAAAGTTTATAAGTCGATTCGAGATGCTCTTCAAAACAGCTATTATATAACTAAGATAATTTTGCGATAATTTTTTAATCTAAGACTTTCCGGATAACCTACTTAACACCTTTATCAGAAGTCATCCTTGCCCTTTCTCGCACTAAATCTTTTTTGCATCTCGAACGTAAAAAAAAAAGAAGTTCTCTTACTCCATCAAAAGATAAAAATCAGTCAATCGACGCGCGAAAGAATTCCCGATATTCGCGACTCCTGAAACGCCGCCAGTTTTCCCCCCAATTACCTCTCAATCGCTCTAATTACACTCCCGCGACACCGATCCCCGAGGCGTCAAACGCCGCGTTTCCAAATCCAAACGACTCGTCGCGCATTTCCTCTCGCGGAAAAATCCGAATCCCGCCCGCGTCGAGGGGCGCGCCGCGGGCGTCAAAAACGAGAGCGACTTGTCGCGCCGCAATTCGCTCAATTAAACGAACGCGGAGAAAAGGAGCCGAGGCGCGAAGCAGCGAGTTTTTTGCTTCCCCGCGCGAATCGAAAAGGCAGCTCTCGGAAAACCTGTCGCGAAAATTCCGAGCCGACGACTCGGCCGCGAACATTCCCGCTGGTAAGTTTCCGAGCGCGGTGGCGGAGGGGTGAAAAGATCGGCGAGCGTCTCGCTCAACTGAATCGACCTCATTCGAGGATGCCAGAGTGACACATTTGCATCGCTCCTCTTTTTTTCCGGGCAAAGTCGAGACGAGCTCTCATTGATTCGAGCGAAATGTTTATATATCGAGGCTCGCAATTGCGAATCTTTCCGCGCGCCGCGGAGCGTCTGACAGTGCCCGATTCGCGTCGGTAAACAGCGGCAATCGCGTTTCGCGCAAACAAAATCTTGATAAACGGCTGCTCACTTTCCGCGCGTGTATGTACTTTTTTGAAAGGGAAATTTTCACCGTTACGTAAAAGGCTGTGGAGAAGCTCTGCTCCCCGAGTGCCATTAACGGAAATGTGCGCAATTACCGCCAATTACGCTTATACGAGTTTCATCGCTTTGTTTAGCTTCCTCCTCCCGGGACGGAGGAGAAAAATATATTTTTACTGCTCATTAAGTCGCGTTTCAAGGCGATCTTTCGGTCGACCGACGCGGCACTTCGTTCTAAGAAGAGTTTTAAAGACGCGCTGCTCGGTACTCGAAAAAAAAATGCAGCTTTTCAGCGCGCTTAATAACTTCCCTCGGAAGTACTCGAGACTCGAGGTTACCCTTCCCAATACTGCTCAACAATTCACCGCCGAAGAACGGCTTTCTGCCCGTAAACGAAAAAAAAAAGGGGACCGCAATAATCTCGTACGCAAATCCTGTTGGTTCACGCTTAGCGGACACCGTTTCGACTCGTCGAAAGCGAGTGTCGGCGATTGGTTTTTTTTTTTTTTTTTTTTCTTGACTTTCCGGCCGCACCATCCGTCCACGGATGGGCCCCCGAAAAAATGGAAAAGTCTCTATTTAATTTAATTTATTTATCTTTTGTTTTTTTGTTTGTTCTTTTTTATTTTGGTTTTGGTTTTGGGGTTTTTTCACCTTCGTTGTGGATTCGATCGAGTCGTGGTTGTCTTCTTTTTCAGGTGTTCCGTGTCCCCGAGACAGCGACCGTGCTGCTCAGGTAGGCAACTATTACACGATAACAAACCATTCGACCATTTTTTTTTTTTGAAAAAAAACAGACGCGTGGAAAAATAAGAGAGCCTTACCATTGCTATTGAGAATTTTTAGTCTGATCATTGATATTGGCCGATTTCCGTTCGATGGAAGTCACTTCAAAACTATATGCTTCTGGTTAAAAATTTATAGTCTCTTTCAAAAATATTTTCAATGAAATGTATAAAATTCACTTGCGACGAGGTATAAAGAAGCTACAATCAATCCATTTCCATTAAATTTATCTCGTCTTCCACGAAAAATTTTAATACGCCTCGAGATATATAAGTAATTTGTAAAGTTCGCAATCACAGTTAGGGGCGGAAATTTACGAGGTCCCAAATTCATTCTTGGTCTACTTTTTTTCAATTTCAGTGGCGGCATCAAATTTACAGACCTGAATGCAGAACAGGGTGAGTCGATTTTCTTTATCTAAATATTACTAATTAAGTCCTTACCAATTAAAGCTTCGTGTATCTTTTAGATAAAAAAACACTTTGGAAAAATTTTGTATTTAAATGCACATCTGTACGCTTTTCTTTAGTTTAATCGCCGGTTTTTATCAGCCGGTACGTCCAATATTTGCATACGGCGCTCAGTACTTATTTTCGTTAAGAAACGAGTTCTGCCCGCGAGATTCGAGCGATAATCCGAGTAGGCAAATATTGGCCGCGACGTGCAAATGAAAAAGCTTAATTTTTCGAAGAAACGCGCGAGAAAAAGTGTTGAGCGCGCGGTGTTTATCATATATTTATAGCCGCGCGGTTCAAATAAGCGTGTGACAGGATTTCCGGTGTCGTTGTATCGTTACAGCCGCTTGCGAATTTTCTATGTTTACAAATCTCGCGAGCCGCGCGAGAACAGACAAATGATGTACATTGTGTATATGCCCCCTCTGTACGAAACGAGCAATGGACACTTGCCAAATCAGGTGTCCAGTTGCTCTCCTTCATTCCTCGACGAGTATGCACCCATAACAAAAAGCAATTTGCTTTGAAGAACCATCGAATTTCGAGCTGTACAACGGAAGAAGGAAAGTCGGCTTTCGTCGGATTACATAAATAGCACCGCTGAACGTTCGAGAAAAATGTCAGCCTTGAATGGAATACAATGTGACACACGGCGGGTTTCCGATAGGATGGATTTTTCTCTTCTAATGGCTTCTTTTTCCGCGGCGCGTAATGATGCGACATGCGATATAAGGAGCGCTGCTCGCAGCCGGCGAGTATAGGATTCTAAGCGTTTATGAAGCATTGCATAATAATTAATCTGCTTAAGAGATTACGATATTCATAAAGTCGCTTCGTAACGACTGAGTGCACGAGGGGCGTAAGTGCTTCTTGTTAAAATAAAATAATCCGCCATCGTTTTAATGATCCAAAAAAAGTCTCCTCGAAATTGAGACGCGACCAGAAATCTCGGTCGTTCCCTCGAAAGATCTCCAGCTCGGAGGCAATAAACCGCCCGAATCCGCGTTCGATATATACGAAAAATCGACTGGTCTGGCTCTCGGCCATCCAAAAATCGGCTTTTATCGCCTCGCGGACCTTAACCTACACTGCGCTTTTCCTCTCGGCGCGCGGCTTCGAAAATAGACCGCTCCGGCCCTATTATTCCGCGGAACTGTCCGAATCGCGCTTATTTTCGAAGCCAAGCCGCTAAAAATAATGGACGAGCTTCGAGTGGCCGGCGGTTTTGGAAGCGTCGCGCTCTTGTTGTTACGTAACCGCGTGCGGATATTAAATCAAACGGTTGAATTTATGAACGCCGGCAGTATTTAGTGTTTACTTCGATTTCGTTTCCGTCACTTTAATCGCCGAGACAAAGGCTTGCCAAACTCGTACAGCGATAGACGCGCGACTGTTAATCCCTCGAGGAAGTGAAATTAATTGCACTCGTTTCGTGCAAAGCTTTATAACGAAAATCCCGTCCAACAATTCGTCACCCCCTAAAAGTGACTCGGACTTCGCTCTTCGCCGAAATCACCACGTCGCGCTCAAACAGTGCAAGACAAGTCGCTATTCACCCGACGGTGCAGCTCTCGATTTAGAAGCGCTGCACTTGCATTAGGCGAGCTTATCGGCGACGCTTCAAATTCTGCCGCTCGCGCATCTCTCCGGATCGAATTCGCCGCGGCTGATTAAGCTTATCCGCGGCCGATGCCGCGATAACGACGGACGAGCATCGCATTTTCCGGGCGAGACGTCACGTCGCGGTTCTTTCTCAAATGTTCCCCCAATAAGGATTGAATGGCGGAGTAAGATGATGTAATGATAAATACGGTACAATTGTCTACAGGTAGGTTCGACTCGACTCTGCAATCGCTAGAATTCTTGCGCGCGAAGGAGCTTATTAATTCGCAGCCCCCGAAAAATTGTTTATCTTGGCAATCGATCCGAGAAACTTTCACTGCGAAATTTAAACGGCATTCATAAACAATCCCGCGATGGACGGCGGCCAGGTCGACGAATCTCTCGTCCGCTAACCAACTGTCCGCCGGTCGCTTTTACCGACGTACAATTTAGCGCCTCGGAATTATTAATGAACCTTGGGAAAATTTATATTTTCCGCGCGCCCGCGGCCTTTTGTCGCTTTGGCTGTTTTCTAAAAATCTTAACGATCGAGAGAGAGAGGGGGACCGCCTTTCGAGATCTTACGTATTAGTTCTGTAATATTTTGAAATTTTAAAAATAAACCCGGCGATTAGGCGCTGCTGGGTGCAGTTATTTTCGAAAATATACATTCAATGACGTTGCGCAATGGACGTTTGACACGATATGGACAGCGGTGAAATGCGGGAGGCGATGCATCAAGGACAGAGAAACTCTGGTCCTTCCTTCGCGGTTTAAACGCACATTTAATCCGCCCGAAAAACTGACGCTTCGACGGACGCAAAAATCTCTCTCTAACAAGCCAACAAGTGCTCTCGCGCGAATCACGCCAAAATTTATGCCGACGGCTTAAAAAGGACACGATTTACACGTCTTTGATAGCTCGTAATTAACAGTTGAACCCGGCCCGAGAGGCATTGTCTCATTGGCGCGCGTCCCGCGTAAATCACTTAGCACCGCGAGAGTCGTGTGACGGCGGGGGGGGGGGGGGGGGGAGAAACACTTGAGAGCATTCCTTCTGGGTGCATGACGCAAAGCGAATTTGCGCAATCGGCCGATTTTGGACGGAATCCAATGGGATCCCGACGGGGGGTGAATTCCGCGCGAAATCTACCCTGTAATTAATTATCAGCGCCGCGCGCTTTCGACTCGATCTCTGCCGTTGTCTTGTGTCACGAGGTGAAATTTGGAGGGGAATTCTTTGTATGACCGGTTAACGGATCGAGAGGGAATGACGACGCTGAGAATAGGAGGGGCAAATGTTTGTCGAGGCGATTTTCGATGGAATTAAGAGGAGTATTTTTACGAGGTGGCTTGATTTTTAGATTTGCAGGCTGGACGATACTTACTTACTGCTCGGTTAAATTTGAAGATGAATTTTTCTCGGTTTCATAAATGTATAGCGCTTTCTTTCCTTGATGCTTGTTTACATTTAAATGACGACATTGGACTTTTCACATTTTTTTTTCAAAAACAGAAGTGTCGTCGAGTTTTTTAAAGTTTTTTTTTAGACTGTCTTGACAGTTTTCATTTGGTTTGACTGACTAAAATTTTAAATATGTTATAAATTTTGCTCTTAAAAAAAATTAAACCGCTCTTTCCGTTATTTATACGAAACGAAAACCTTTATTTTTCAATGAATTTAAAGTCGCCTTTTCTCTCTTACATACTACTATATTTAAAAGCTGTTAATTCTTTAACTTTTATGCTTACGACCTCAACTTTGTACGTCTATCAAGCCACAAATCAACTTAAAATGCCTTTTACTCTTTGGCCGGACGAAATTGTTTTCAGCCAATTAAAAATTGCTCTGCCCCCAATGTCAAAAGCGTCGCACAATTCCTTTACAAGCTTCGAGCGAGAAAATTAAAAAACGGAGCCTTCGTCGAAACGATACCAGCGTTTTCCGGTTCTCATCCCAGTCGCTCAACACCGCAAATTCGTCAAGATTCAATAAGCTCAATTGCCGCCGAGAAATAAGCGGCGCCTTCCAGTATCGCGCCTCGTTCCGTCCCCGATCCTACGCAATATCCCAACGAAGCAAATCCGAATCTCCTCGGCAGTCTCGCGGCAAGAGCCCATTTCCCCGGCGGCAATTTCCTGCGAAAAGTGCGTCGTCGTCGTCGTCGTCCCTCCCCCCGTCGGCGCAAATTTACGGGCATCTCCACTCGCTTTCGACTCGCGGAGAGTCAAGGTCGAATCGATACGCGAGCCTGCAGCAGCAGCTCTTCTCTCTCTCTCATGGTGCGCGCGTGTCTTTTCTCTCCCCGTGAACGTATATATACAAGCGGCGCGGAGCTCTCCTTCCTTCTGCGCCGCGCGCGCTCTTTTGTCGCTGGGAAATACCGCGAGTTCTGCGCAGTTTTCTTTTTCGTTACCGGAGAGGGATTTCTGCGCAGTTTCGCTGCCTCGGTGAATTTTGAGCGTTTTAGAGATGATTTTTTTTTTTTTTTTTTTTTGCTTTTAATCTTCAAATGGCGATTATTTCGTGATCTCGCGAAAAAAATTGCCGCGCGTCGATATTAGTTTCATTAATGACTTGACACGCTTTTCTAAAACTTCGGTACTTTATATGTTCCGTCAAAAGTAACAAAATTTATCAACAGGCCAAAAGTCATACTGGAACGGACGTTTTAACGACGGCAAAAAGGGGCCGCTTCAGGCGCGAAAGATCGCCAGATGAGCCGCGAAATTCGCTGACCCAAGCAAAAGAGCTTCGAGCGATCCGGCAAAAAAAATCCCCCGCGGCAAACAGCGCTCCGCTATCTCGCGCGTTAAATTTTTCCCGACTCTTGTTTCGTTCAATCGCCGATTAGCGGCGTACCCGAGCGCAAGCAAAAAATCTGCACCGAGCGCCAATAATTCGATCCGCGTTAAGCGTAAACACTCGAAATCACTCGAATACCGAACGTGCCCCGAAGCCAAAACAGCTCTCCGAGGTGTCTCAGCGCATCGCGACCGAAAAAACAGGAGATCGAGAGCAGCGCGAACGCGACGATATATTCCAATTGCCCGGCGGCCGTGATCGGCTCTGAGGTCGCGCAAAAAGACAGAGAGAGAGGAGGGAGGAAACGCGTATCCGCTCTTATCAAGGCTCGCGCGTCCAGCGGCAGTCGGTCAAGGCCGCGCGATTCTACCGCGAGTCGCAGAAATTTTGAGCAGCTACGTTTTCTCGCGGTGCGCCGGCCAGTGCCGGGGATATAGCATCGATCGCTTTCCGGGGGGGGATTAAAGGTGTGTGTGCGTTTTGCGGTCGAAAATGGGAAGGATGACGAATCGCCGAGCGTTTATATCTCGCGCGGCTGCTGGGTAATTACGGCTTTTTGCGCGGACTCTCGAACGGCCGGGGAATTATACGGGGGAATTTAAATATGTCGATTATATATCGTAGCTGTAATCGCGTCCCTGGAAAGTCCAGGTCGTTGACCATATAAGAGAAATAAATTGGCCGTAAAAAGGAGCGTTTCTTACTTCGTTAATATATATATATAAATACCTCTTGCCAAGAAAAACATTATTTTGCGAAAAACTCTCGACGCCTCGGCCAAATAATGTTGCGGCTCTAAATTAAAGAAAAATCTACTGTTTTCGTCGACTTTGAAATCCAATGCCGCCGCGTTATAACCTCCCCCTCCTCCTCTTTTAACAGACGAAAGAACAAAAAAAAAAAACAGATTGCTTTTCGCGGAGCCATCAAAGTGCAGGAGCGTGTCGCTCTTCAGTTACCTCCTGCTTTTATAGCCGTCGCTCATTTTCCCGGTTTGTTATACTTGCTCGGAAGGAAGTCGAGTGGCGCCGTGACCCTCCTGACATTTCGAATTAAGCATGTCCCTCGACAGCTGACTCGACGTGTACATTTCTTTTTTAGATTAGTTCTTATTTTACTTCGACTTCGCGTTTTTTCGCGACGAGAGCGACGAAACGAAAAAGACTCGTCGATCGCAATTAAAGCGAAACGTTTGACATTGCCGCCGGTCGCCTTGGCGGAGGAGCGTTTATTTAGTCGGTACACTGCAAAAATAGACGTATAAACGTATATTGCGTTTTTGCCGCTTTCTTTATTTCGGCCCGGATATTTTACGTAACTCTTTTAAGATTCCGCGTCGCCTCGATTTTCGGCGGTTCGATAAATTACGTAGCCGAGAAGCGAGACCTTTCCGATTAGTTCCGAAGGAGATAAATATTGACATAATAGTCTCTCGAAGCGCACTAAAAAGTCGAATTATTTTCTTTGTCAATAGCAGTATCAAAAGGCTTTATACGATTCCTCGCGCAGAGAGTTGAACAAACGCAAAAAGCCAAGACTCCCGAGCGCCGCTGTTAGGCCTTGTACGTTCTGGGAATTTATTACGTCGAACGAGTACACGCGACTCCCGTTGAACTCGCAGTGTTTTAAAGCCGAATAAGACAAGCTCTCTTTTTTTAGCTTCAGCTCTGCGCCGCTGGTAAAGTAGAGCTATACACGAAACAGACGAAACTTTTATTACACCGATTTTAATTGCAGCCAATTAAAAGTTTATACGCTCTTCAAGTTGAATATCATTTCGACAGTTAAGCCTCTGGCCAAAGACTGGAAACTTTCCGTAAAGGATCAGATTAAGTGGCCCATATTTCTTACGGTCAGCTCGTTCGAGGGTGAGTCTCGCGGATCGTCGAAGTAGCATTGAGACATTCGCACACATCTGCCGAGTGTAATGTAAATCTTTGAGGCGAAGTATATAAGGCTAGAGCTAAAATTCGACATTTTTTTTCTTGCAACTTCATCGTTTCACGAAAACTCTCGCGCTCATTAATCCCGCAATGAAACTTCTTAGTATCGTAAAATTGCGTTCTCGCAATTAGCCGCCAATGTGCAGAAGCTGCGTAATCACAACCCGACGCATTACATTTCACTCGCCGCTAAATGCAATATATAACCCTCCAATAGCTTTTGTCGCGTGTAAATCAAAATCCCCGATTCACCTTTATTCCAATCTGACTCAGCGAAAAATTGCATCAGCCCGCATTAAAATATCCGCCTCGTGCCGAAAACCGTCCGTCCGCAAATCCCGCCGATCACGCGGCGAGCAGCTCGCTGAGTTATCGCTTCTAAAACGAAGAAGAAAAAAAAAAAAGAAACCCGTTCCCTCGCGCGGAATTCCCCTTGAACTTGAGAGCGCGACGGCCGTTCATTCACAGCCGGCGTGAATTAGCACCGTATCATACAGCGCCGAGATGATGATGATGCTCTCTCTCCGTCGCTCGTTCGTTATCTGCGCGGGGCAGAATTCGAGGCACGCCGGGGAGTGTATTTCGAGGCGAGGACGGGATGACGTTTTGGCAGCCGATTGATAGGGTCGCCGCCGGGCGTATAGAACGGGTCGGTGGAACAGTCGAAATTTCGGAGGCGCTTCCGGGGGTTCGTTTCCGCGCGGGAAAGTTCATTTCTATTTTTGCGAGTGCTCGGGAAATTTGACTTTGTACGCGGTGTGCGCGTGAATTAGGGGAATTTAGAAGGATAAGAGGAAGTGTTTTAAAAGGATTAAGTTGAAAGGCTTCGAGAATCTATAAGAGCCAGTTTAAATTTAGACAATAAATTGTGACGATAATCGAAGCGAAAATCTTGACGGCGTAATGGAATCTAAGCGAATTAACGAACGCGATCGGAATGACGTTCTTCAAATTAGGTAAAACCTGAGAAACGTGCTTAGCCGGTAACATTTTAATTAAAAGTGTTGGAAAACGTTTCTTTATCGGCGAGCAGTTTTTGAACGAACACTATTAGTTAATGCTTTGCTTAAAAATTTTATTGAACAATCCTTTCAAAAGCTTATCTTGTGCTCTGAATATTTTTCTGATAAACCGAAATTATACAGTATTTTTAAAGAGTCTCTTAATGCATTAGAACTTCCTTTAAACCTCTACTTGCGACTTGACTCATTAAGTTCGGAAACGTTGATAAAAATAAATGAAAGCGAGCCTTATAAATAAAAGAAGTATATGACGTGTATTTATTTAGACTGACATGAATGTATAGCCAATCTCTTTGTCACAGATTATAAATTATGATGACCGCATCACGAGTTGATTCTCTATAGAAACGTTCAATTGCTGTTTTTCTTCGGATAGTTAAAGCGTTTTATTTTAGCAATTCGAAATAAAATACTTAAATAGTTCGTCCGTTGTATTACAAAATAAACGACTAATTTTGTTTCTTTGAACAAGTTAATATTTGTACCCAATGTGTAATGAAAGCAGGGTTATATTAATTGTTTTTCAAGATTGTAAAAATTAAAAAAAAAGAACATTATTAGAACATTATTTGTTGGTAATGATTAACCCACAAACTACATATCTTCATTGAAGTTATCTGTAATTACAAGTTCAAATTATAGTTATGAATAATCATGTATTCCATTCACCTATTGCACTTTGAAACTCCGTAAATACCATTTCGTTCTTGTATACAGCACAAATTAAGACAATATATATTATGCAGATATTAATCGCTAGTTCTGTTCACATGCTTATTTGATACATCATTTTGTAAGTAATTGTCGAGGCTGCGTATCTTTTATTCTTTGAAAAGAAATTTATATATTACAAACATGCCGTAATAAACAGTTGTACCGTGAAAATCGTAGCCTTTGTTGAAAATAATTTTAATACCGCGACTCGAAGAGCGAGCGTCACCTTTAAGAGACATACTTCTGTTTCAGCATTCAAATTTCAAGAGAATCTGCTGAAAACGATGCTCCAGATTGAGAACACCTTCTTCCAACTGGGCGAAAGTCTATCCAGGAATTGCCTTATCATCTGTGATCGCGGTGCAATGGACGCCTCTGCATGTAAGTCTCTGCTTCGAATTACGCCTTATCGAATGTCCCCCCCTCCTATCCACACATCTTTTTTTCGAGATCGCGTTGCAATGAATTTTTAATGCACAATTTTTAATTGAATTGCCTCGCAAGAACAGAGAGCGGGGTATTGAGTTAAAAGTAAGCCGAGACAGCAGGCATCTTCGGCAAAAAAAAAAACACTTTCCCACCCACGCTCACATCGTGCAATGACGAAATCAATTATGCATCTCGGCATAATTAAGGATCGCATATATATCAATCACGCCGCAAGGAGGATAATCCTCGCGAATCGATTAAATTAACTGTTAGATATAGAGATTTGATAAAACCTGCTAATTAAACACTCAGTCAAACGAAGACACTGCATTAAATTATAAAATGTATTACGCAATCGCCACCTGCCAGTTCCCATTAGCAAATTAGTATACCAACGACTTTTTCCACTCCGCCTCTCCTCCAATAAAGCAGGCTCTTACGCAACCTTCTTCCCTCCTGGAAAAAGCCACATTATCCTTCAATAAATCAAACTCTCCGGCTCTTCCAGTTATCTCGAAGGACAAGTGGGAGCTGATGATGGCCTCCAACGGCTGGAACAACGTCGAGCTCCGCGACAACCGCTACAACCAGATAATCCACATGGTCTCGGCGGCGAACGGCGCCGAGGACTTCTACTCGACGGAGGATCACGCCTGCCGCTCGGAGGGCATCGGCCTGGCCCGCGAGCTCGACTACAAGGCCGCCTCCGCCTGGGTCGGGCATCCCTACTTCGACGTGATCGACAACTCCCAGGACTTCGAGAGCAAGATATGCCGGATGATCGAGGCCGTCTGTCAGAAGCTCGGCATCGACACCGGCGACCGATTGCGCGCCAGCAGTCGGAAGGTCAAGTTCCTGGTTAAGGGGCCGCTGCCGCCCGACAGCGCCTTCCCGCCCTTCCAGGACTTTGACGTCGTGCACAATTACCTGCAGAGCAAGAATCCCAAGACGCAGGCTCGGCTCAGGAAGCGCGGACAGAAAGGTACGGCTGGTTTTCTTTGCTCGTTGGAGTATAAATAAAATATTGTGGAATTTCTAATAGGGCTAGGAAATAGGTGAAAAGTTTAATAACTAAACAAATTTTCGTTTCGCAGGCCACTGGTCTTACATTCATACTCTAAGGCGACCAAAGATGTGCGGTCAGGTAGTTGAAGTCAAGACGCAACTGACACACAGAGACTATTTGAACATGCTTGCTCAACGAGACGACTCGCACTTTACTATCTTCAAGCGCCGTCGCTGTTTCCTAATCAACAATCAGTATTTTCAGTTAGATATCTACAAAGAACCAGCGCACCCAAGGTAAGGAGCCCTTTTGCCACTAATCTGCTATTTTCTTCGTCGAATTGGTTGAAAAATAAATTTTACCGTATAACCGATCGTTCTTGCAGGTGCAAAGGTTTGATGCTGCTAGAAACTTACACAGCGTTGCCATCTGAAAAATTGCAAAATATTCTACCTCAGTTTTTATCGATTGAAAAAGATGTGACTGGAAATCCAGATTACAGCATGTTTAACTTAAGTTTGCGCGAGGAGTGGAATTCTACTAACAAATATTGCAGTGGCTTCAATGGTGAGTATTTCCTTTTAGCTTATTATCGTAATCGACTGCAAATACTCTCTAGACCTGAAATAGTACTACAAACAAAATTAATAATAATTTAGAAGCTATTCATAAAATGAATATTGTTACAGGCGCTGTAAGCATGACGTCAGGAGGGGATCTGAATGAAATAAAAAATCCACTCACGAAAAATGGTATCGATGCCATTGCAAGCGAAGTGGTGAAGCAAAACGGCACGAGTAATGGCATTCATGAAAAAGCCAATCAAAACGGATCCGATAAGTCTCACAATACCTGCTTGAAGAATGGCCAGGCAAACGGCAAAGAAGCGAATGGCTGCCTAACGAGTAAAACACGTATGGACAGTAAGGAAAACGGAAAGCTCGCTGATGCGAGTCATAAAACGGATCTCGTAAATGGTGTTAAATAGCAATAGGACAGTACTAGTTAAGTTAAAACTTTAACAATTATTTACTGAATTAGATGAAACTGAAACTAAGTCTGGACTTAAGTTGAGTTGATAAATTAATTTTTAAAAGATATTTTAAGTTCAAAAGATATTTAAATATCCCAAATGAATCATGTTAGAATAAGATTTTATTTTGTAATCTGCTCTGCACCTTATAGCGATACCCCACCAATCTTACTGCAGTATTAGCGTGAATGAGATACAAAAACTTAAAATCATGGTCTTTATTTTATACATAATGTTTTAATGCGTTATCTTTCATGATTTTTCCAGAATCATTTTTTATTTTATGCTATTAGACAAAAGTCAACGGTTAAATGAAAATCATTGTTAAACTCTTAGATATGTTCCTAAGATCAACAGTTTTTAAACTTACATCACATAAAAAAATCGATGTTTTTGAATGAATAAAAATAGTCTTGTAAGCATTGTTTTTTAACTTAATGTAATAATTACAATTGTAGGCGCTTAAAATATTTAGAATTGAAAATTCGTTGAGTTTTACGTAGTATTATTCAAAAAATTAAAACATTGTCTTAGTATACTTTACTTCCGTGGCTAATTAAAATATTTATGTGCCTCTAAATGTAATCCATGTTTAAAAATGTGAAAATTTCAAATAACTAGCGACCTACAAATTCTTACTAAAGTAAAAATTGTGTCGATTAGCGACTTTTATTAAAAATGTTCTGCCATAACTTGCCCTGATATTTTATTTAAATTAAATTTAATTGCACACTCAAAATCAATTCTAAATTAAGTTGTATCGCTTTATTATGCAAGTATATGAGGGGTAATAGAATTGCGTTAATATTTTAATGATAGACTTGACGAAAGAGTCATTAATACTAGCAAAAAGTTGTGATACATTATACTTTACGAAAATCACTCGAATTATATGAATTTGATTAAATATTAATTTTTTGATTGTTACCAAAAAAACTTTTGATTCGCAGCCAGGCGAATCAGATATAGCGTATCAAACTTTGTGTGTTCGTTAAATTTTAAGATTTGCTTTATGTATTTATACTTCACTAAAAAATTTTATGATTATATTTATTGAAATTTTAAGAATGTTTAAATTTTAAAATCCGAGTGGTTTTTTATATATATATATTAAAAATTTCGTGAGTGTAAAGTAACCTTTAAAAATCATTGCAAATGCAAATTCCAAAAAGGTAAACCAATTTTATATATCAATCAAAGATTTCAATTTGCGATGATTTGATTAATAATTTTTATCTCTTAATCTGCGTTTACTGATATTTCTACCTCGACTATTTTTATTAACTGCGTGACAATGAAGACAAACAAAAAACCTGCACTTTTAATCAAATCCCATTAGAATTCAATTTACAATCTGCGACTCAAACAACAAACTATTGTAGAAATTTATTTTTGAGTACTTATTAAAATTAAGCGACAGCAACGGCAGACTACATAAAATATTTTTAGTTAGAATGTTTAATTGATTGATTCGTCGAAGTTTAATTTTTAATTTTGGAGTTTTGCTTAAGTCAAATGGTCATAATGCAAGTGTATTTGAATAAACTACATTTTTATTTAAAGTCTCAAAAATGTAAATATCATGTATTTATTGAGTGTAAAGTTTGCAGCAAACTTCTTCAAGTATCAACTCACATTTCGAGTATAAAAACCGTGATTAATCAAAAATGGAATTTATATAAAACTCGTAACAATTTTGTACATTCATGTAAAAAAAGAATATGCACTATTTAAACTGCACTTCATATAAGATTAAAGGACATGTATAAATGCCAAATTCCAATCCAATAGCAATATTTGCAAGGAAACATTATTTATTATTCAAATAATAAATAATTTATTAACAATTTTCAAAAAATTCAAAATTAATCATTTACAACTATTTTCAATTGAAATATACTAAATTCAACAAAAAGAGAAAAAGAACATATTGCTCAAATTGCTGCCTAAAATGAAAGTTATTAATTATTATACAATTTCTGTTTCATTTAATGAAATAAGAAAGTCACTTGATAATGGCCATTTGAATAAAATGTGCTGTGATTAATTTCATAATGGTTATTAGATAAGTTTTAAACGAGAACAACACATGCACAGTGTGAAACCAAAAAGCTATATCTTCTATAGTGTTTTACTGTGATGATTAAATCTGATGTATGCTAAATGTTAACTTATCACAGACTCTTTAACTTCTGGCAAAACAATTGACAAAGTGCCTGTGACACAAAACAAAAACAATAGAAAAACCATTATATTTTCAATTAATGTTGCAATGAAAATACTTGTCAAAATATGTATGTACATATCTTATAGTACATACGATCTGAATTTATATTGTACTTATAGTGTATGAATAAAATGTCGTTTGTCCGCTAAAGTTTGTTTATTTCTTTACTTAAAATCCTTCTTTATTTACTTTATAAAATTACAGGAATAAAAGGATATGAACGTACAGAAAAGGTAAACCACAGAAAACAAACATAGATTAATGCAGATTTTATTCTTCAATAAAACTTCAAAGTCAGTAAAATAGATAAAGTATAACAATAAATAGAATAGATTGAACAATATCTTTTTTATTGTAAATTACATTCTACTAGGAAATGGAAGTAGAAACTTTCTCTTAATATTGCTATTTTTATTCGTATATAAATAAAAATTTTAACCTTTAGTTACGGCACTTAACCACATGTGGCTAAAATTTTTAAGTAATTAATACATAATTGACCACTTCCTACAAACAATTAGAAGATTATTGTAGTATTTAAAAATATGAATCGGAAGTAAATTTTACTTAAATTTATTACTTTTAAAAATGTTTAATACATTTTTGAAATCTTAGTCTAGTTGTAATAAATTTTTTCAAAAACTCACTCTACAAAAAGCGGTGTATACTTATATGTAAGGACGCATTTATAAGACGCAAAACTGAATCGCATCAAATATTTGAAGGGTTAAAAGTTCATGATTTCAGGTTTTTAATTTTTCATTTTATAATTTAATATTTTAAGATAATCAAAATTACTTTTAAAATCCCTTTTCATCAATACATTCAATTCTAAATTAAAAATCATTGCATTTCCAAGAATTAATGAGCAAGATGATTTATCGCTTTGTATTAAACTTGAATTTTTGTCTAGAGAAAAATTCTTTCAATATTTCGCAACTAAGCGTCAGTAACAAGAATAAGCCATTTATTTTGCACACACTTTTCGCTACTAGAACCCGCAGGGAAAGCGTAGTTATTTTTACATTTGAGCTATCTGTTGCCTTCGTAAGATTTCACTTTTACGAGCGGCAATACAGAGTTTTCACGATTACAGATGCAACGTATAGGTTTTGCATGTGAAAACATTCTCTATTTTGCTAATAATAAACTCAAATCTCTTTATCAAAATCCCCAGAACTCCTTCAAAAACTGATTTCTCTTTATAGGCAACGAAATGATTACAATTTGAAGAAGGTTGAAAAACTGTTTAATTTTTTGATAAAATTGTTTTTTTATTCAATGATTCATACACTTTTTGATTTACAATCGTTTTCACATATTTTTACACTTATCTCAAAGGTACAGCCAAAACCAGAGCAATGGAACTTTACAGACTCTGATGGAAGTCAAAAAAGATGCCGTAACTGAGGGTTAAAATAGGACCTCGTTATTACGATGCCATTGAATAACTAGAAACTGTTATTTTTGGAAATCTAGAACGTCACCAAATCGTGTAAAGAAATGACGCCTATAAAGCTTTCCTTTTGTACAAAATGTTGATTAAACTACGCAATGAAAGACAGTTACATGATTTTCTAGCGACTAGTGATCCGCGTCTATTTCAAAGTTTCGCAATACGCAGGAGTTTAAAAAAAATATTAAAATTCTACTAGGATTCATTTCATCGTAACGTATGTTTTATGATAAATAATAACAAGAGGAAAAATAGCGAGTATCAGAATACGTTTATTCGCAAAAACGCTTACGAATCGATTGCTGCAACTCGAGGAAGAAATTAGTTACTTTGTGTATGCAGAGTATATAATCATTGTACAACACGGAAACTAACTCAAGTTTCATTTTTTCGTAAATTATGTAGCAAAATTTACTTTACTTTCTTTCTCCGTCCTTTTAACAATTTTTATAAATATTAAGTTAATAATAATATGTATGGAAGTTTAACTTGTGAATTACATGAGCTTTTTTAGATCTTTAGAGATCTGACAGTATGTTAATAACGGTATATTAATATATTAAGATATTTTTCTATCTAAGTTTCAACCCTACGATGACGGAAGCTATGATTAACAGGATAAGAGTAACAAGAAAACTTTCCATAAGTTGTAAAAAAAATAACGCACTTATGTTTAGATACGTTCGTTCTACCAATAGTACCTAAAGCTTATGTATAGACAGTATTTTTACAAAGTTTCAATTAGCAAGCTAATAAAGTAGAATAAAAAATAGTTGGACCCAAACTTTAACTACAAATAAGCCACTCTCCGTCATAGGAAGGTTTAGTATGATGTAACATTTTATGATTTATCTTTATGTTTCAAAAGACAGTTCTACACTGTTTTTCAGTCTAAGTAGTGGTTCGTTCGTATTATTTTTAGACATTGAAGGAGTATTTAAGTTTCCAAGTTTACTAATAGTTTTTAGAAACATGTATATAAATATGCTCGATAATTTGGTGTTCATTAGTAAAATTCGTATATCATTACTGGTTTTATTCGTAAAAAGAAGCTATTTTTAAAAATGTTAACTTTCATGTTACTTTATGATTTCGTACGAAATCGTCGAAAATGTAGAACTGACTTGTAACTACTAAAGCGTTTTTGGTAAATCGCCTATATAACATGGAAACTGATTTTTAACTACTTATCATTATTAATTCTTATAGCAAAGAGCGCATTGCTATTGACAATTTATATTGACAATCTAAACAGGACACTATTTAATACTTTAAAATTTCACTACTTTATTTTTCTAAAATCTTCAAATTTTGAAGAAATATCTAACTGTGCATAAAACGACACGTGATAATCAAACATTTAGTTAAGAATTTTAGAAAAATGTTCATTTTGTACACACTGCATATTTATGGTAACAGCTTTTGACAATAGAAAAGATGGGTTTTATGAGTAAGTTCTCAGAACTATTTTTTAGTTTGTAACACAATCAAATAGATAAAAATAGATTTACAAATCTATATTGGAGAAGTATAAAGATTAAGGGAATGTATTTTAAAGTAAAAAATGTGCCCATGTTTATTAAAATTGCTTTACCACATTTTGCAATAAATAAATATTTAAGAAATTCAATAAATATCTCTTAAAATTTATCTACTAACTGCCTTGGCTTGTTGAGCTTTGTACAATTTGAAGACTTTTTTGCCAGGTACTATTGTCTGACTTAAACCTGGTCTCTTACGTTTGCGCTTGTGCGTCTGGTTGTTCTCTTGGTCCACCTCCTCTTCGTCGGTCATACTTGCTTGACCATAATATTGAGTCTGGCAAATGATAGTTTCCTGTGGTGCTCGAATAGCTTCCAGCTCAGTTGCAGTCCTGTGCAAATCTGAGTCATGAGCGAAGGTGCAATTGTGACCAAAGCGACAACGACCTTTCCTATAGTTCCAGCATATCTTCCTGCCATTGATCATCTTTGTATCATCTAAAGTAGGAGTCATCTTGACATGCTTTTCAAGAATAGCACTCTTGGCCTTCTCAGCTTCTACAAAAGGATTGGTGAAGACTGAAGTTTTCATGGTGGGTGCACCATTGAAATCTGGAGTAGGTAATGGAAGTTTCTTATTGGAAGTAGTATCTTTCTGACTCTCATCCTCTTCATTCTCAGCACTTTCCTCCTCTTCTGCCTCATCCTTAAAACTAACGGTTAAACAATATCAGATTACACAGATCCTTTTTAGTTTTATGTGTTTTTTGTACTATTTTAAATGATAGTAATTTAGAAATTTACTTTCATGGAATTTATAAAATATTTAAGTTTTTATGTCCATTACCATGAACATATCAATATTATTTTTTTAATGTCAACACTTAAATTTCATTAAACTTTTTGTTTATCTTTTTTATTATACAGACTAAAAAATGTTTTCAAAATTATTACAATTGAAACATCTGTTTTCTTTATACCAATAGAATAAGTTTTAATTACTTTGTAAATACCTAAAAATATTTAAATTATAAATAAATCAAGGTCTATATTTTAATTTAAAATCGTTATCATTGATTATTGGAAAAGTTAAATGCAACTAAACATTAACTGTAGCAAACCAATAGTTCAATATTGAAAGTCCAATAGAAAGTTCCTGCAATTATGATTTTTTTCCACAACAGGTTTTATGCAGCTCAGCGCATGGAAATACTTTCAAAATTTAGAACGCGAGCTAACGCTACTTTAATATAATAACGGCTTATATAATTTTTAACGACAAGCCTTTAGGCTTCCCCTCCGTTCCTAATCAGCGCTTTTTCTATGCAAAATGATCCTGCAGCAGAAGGCCAGTGCGCCAACAAAAATAGAGGTCACGTAGAAAAAAACGCTATTCGCGACGCGGAACAATCACCGCGTCAGGAGACAGCACAAAACAGCATCCGATCTGAGCCAAGCTTGAACTCGGCTCCTCAAAACAAAACTTGGAGGTTAGAAAAAAGAGTGCGTGTAGGTATCCTGCGTACGTATGCATGTCATTAACAAGTGCGAGTGCAGCGAATAAGAGACTTGCCTTTCGGAGTCGGAGTGCTCGTCCCGGTCGCTCTCGGATCCCGACGAGGTCCCGTAATCAGCGACGAGGGAAGCCATGGCGTCAGCCGCTGTCAGCTCAACAAAATCTAATCTAATAAACAAAAATAAAGGCGAGAGGCAGCGTTGTTTTACCTCCGCCGTCTACGCTCAAACTCGCTGACTGAACGCAGCTAGCGACACCAAGCTATATATACCAGTGTTAAATCTTCGAAAATCCTAGTGGTGGGGAAGTGCGCCTGGATTCAGGTATATTTTTTAAGATCGACTCTTATTCAGGTATTTAAATTCCTTACCCGATTGCTTCACCAATCCAGAATAAGAGTCGATCTTAAAAAAAAAACGGAGTAGATTTGAATTATGAATTATCGTAGCACGCAAGTGACATTTATTACATGACAATTTGATTCAAACCATTTACGGTAACATTTTTTACAACACTATAAATTTTCTCATTTAAAACTTAAATCTGTATCAAAGTACTTATCAAAGTATTATAAACATGAAATTTGATATGTATAACAATAATGCTTTAAATAAAATATCTAATTTACGTATTTCTTTATAATGAAATACCTTTAGTTAATTTTTTATCAAAAAAGCCAAAATTTTACTTGTTGGTACTTTCGATGAAAAGAATAGTCATTTTAAGATTTTTATTTTGTTGTAAACCCACAGATCCAACAATTAGATACATTTTCACTTTCCGCACCTTAAAACTTTCGTATTTTACGTCATTTGAAACTAAAAAATTGTAAAAAGGCAATTTTTTTATTTAGTATTTTTTAAATTCAATAAACTGAAAAAATTGATTAATTAATTGTTTTTCAGTTTATTAAATTTTAATCTTCAAAAATATACCTGAAGCCGCGGAGCGCACCTCTCCTCCACTAGGATTTTCGAAGATTTAACGCTACTAGAATAGCTAGCTTGGTGTCGCTAGCTGCAAACTGTACACAGGAGGTGGGGGCGGGGGGGCCGCTCGCCACTCGGAGATTTAATTTCGTAGGATGTTAGTGGTTGGAGAAAGGGACGGGGGTGGGAGAACTGGCAACGCTGCCTCTCTGTGTGTCAAATTTCGGGGAGGCTGCGGTTGTAGTCGTGAAAGTGTATATATAGGTGTTTTCTGCTATGCGGCGAGTGTTTGAATTTTTACGGATTCTCGGGATTTGGGGCTTTTAAACATTAATGAGCTCGGATTAACGGAAATGCGGAAAATGTTCATTCATTTTGGATGATGAGAATAACATCCGCTTTAAAATTCTTTTTACAAAAATGCAAAATGCAGAATTGATTAAACAATATTCCAAAACTTTTATAGTTGATTTTAAAATAGTCTTAATCCTCTACATAGAATTTTTTGAAAATAAATTTACTATATTATCAAAAGTATAATTTATTTACAATAATACATTTCTTAAAAAGCTTACACGATTTTAGTTATCGAAAATTCCTTCATCTCTAAAATGGAGAAAACAACTTCGTCCGTCTTTCAGCTGACAGCTCTTCCACACAGAAATTTCTCGTCGCTTGTTTTCCAAATTCATTATCAACAATCTAATATTTGGCACGCACAGCCAGTAGTTTCCCAAGGATGGTTTTATGTTAAAATTCGACGTTTTATCCGCCTCAGCTTCAAACACTCCTCCTTCGGACCTTATAGTATTCACGATTATAACTACGGCAGAACAATGATTAACAAAATATCTACAGACTGAAGCGAAATTACTCAAGATAGAATTCAACTCCGTATTTGGAACTATTGCGCACAGCACCGACAAAGAGTCGACAATCACTATTTTTTTCACAGATTTGCTTTCACCTTCCAGCGGTTTCTTTGATAGATGATGAAAAATTGTAAAAACGTCGTTGATTTTGTGAATCTGGTGAACTTTAATGTTGCTCATTACTTTAGCTACATCCTGCAAAATTAAATTTATTAAAATAAGTCACTAAGAATTTACGCAAAGTTAGTTGTAACTTACACTATCGCTACAATTCTTAGCTTCCAGCATCATTTGAATTCGTGAGACGCAAAAATTCCTGCTGCCATCTATATAATGCACCTCTGTCGATGCATTTAAAGTGCTATAAGTAGATATCCAATGGCATAACTGCGACTTCCCGGCCGAGGAAGAACCGCAGATTTCGTAAATTTTTCGACAGTGAAGTCCGCCTGCCAATAAAGCATCCAAGCTAATTTAAAAAAAGAAGTTAACTCAATAAGTACATCCTTATTGCATGAGAATTCGAAATTATATGAATTACTTTTTTATTCCAGTGGGTATTACATCTTGGAGCTCCTGATTATAAATTTCAAGCGGATTTACTATTTCACCTCCGAAACTTTTAAAAAAAGATTCTCTTATATCTTCAATTTCCTAAAAATAGAAAAGTATTCGTTTTTATTAAACCGCATACAAATTTCTTAAGCAATTACTTTCGTATCAATTTTTTCTTCGGTAGAATAGAATTCTTGTTATTTTTCTTTTGTAAGTTAGCAACGTTCTTCAACTGAAAATTCCAAAAACGCGCTTGAAAACACTGCTTATGTAAACTAAAAACAGTAAACAGCAAGAGTAAACATGCACCTTAAAAGTTAAGTCTGTTTTTTTCATCAGGTCGTTACAGGATTGTAGCATGAAGTCATAGACGGTAAAAATGTTACGAGAATGTAACTTCGCGACTGCACTTTCGCTGAGTGCTGGAAAGACGCTCGAATCTAATCTTGCCATTGTTCTAGAACGCAATACACCATTCAGCGATACTTCGGCATTTTCTATCTTTCAATCATACAAAGTAGTGACCTGAAACAAAATTTTTTAATTAATTCTCACATCGAAATGGATCGTTTAAAAAATTGTGTTCCTTTCTCTTTAATAAACGCACACATTGGCAAGTAAATTATTGCGCAGTTTAGAAACTGATAAAGATGCCTATTTTTATACTTATAAAGAATATAGTTGCGAAATAAAAATACGCCGCGAAGCGGTTTTTAAATTTAAATCAATACCCAGAACAAGCAATTTGCGGGATTCATTAATCTTGCGGAACGTTTTCAAATTATTTCAAATAGTTCAAGCGTGCAAAGCAATTCGATAGAATCAACGTTAATCTAATAAAAGAAGCTGAAGAAACTGCTTTCTTTAATATTGCACGTAACGCTCGATTTATCTATATATGTATTTACTCGGAATTATAGCAAAATACTTGTTTCGTATCTTAACTTTTTTGCGCGTCGCTTTCCTACTTTTAAATACGCAACTCTTGAATTATTCAAGCTTTTAGCTCTTCGCAAGTCTTGTGAATCAAATCTTATCTTTTCTACTTTATTTTCGCTCTTATGACGCGTTTGGTGTACATATAAGGTTTGCAGGTTATGAACTGTCTGCTATAAAATAGTTTAAATTCCATTTTTTATTATTTTCAAAATTTTTTTACAATATTAAGAGATTAAGGCTGTTATCTGCTGTGTAACATTTCACTACATTTACTAAGTGGCCTACTAATTTTACGTACTTTACTAATAGATGGATTCATCTGTTAAGAATGATAGTATTGAACGTGATGTGCTAAGAATTTTGAAACAAGAATATTCTATTATTATTTTATAAAACTATACTTAAGGTAAATTATTAAAAAAAATATTTTTTCAATATCATATTTTTTATCTCAATAAAAAGTACAAGATATATTTTCAATGTATGCAATTTAGTAAACGCAATATGCCATATAATTACTTTCATTAAGCCTTCGTAAGTAAATTCTATGTCCAATTTATCAGATTGCCAACTTTGTGAATATCTCGTTCAACATTACGTTTCAAACCGACGAGGGAATTCCGAGTTGCCGAAACTTTGGTCATTTTAGCTCAATTAATGGGTACGAAGTTTGTTTTTAAAAATATTGAAAGTTGGACTTCATTAAAAATCTAATTTTTAAGAAGAATTTATATTCCTGCGAAAAGTGGAATCAAATTTAAAAAATTATTCTTTTATACCGCTTGAAAAAATTTACTAAAATAACGATTAGCGAATGTGCAAGAATTTAAATTCCGTGCGACTGCGTAAAATTAAAACCTGCAGTAAGCACATGAGGGCCGAGTTTAGCCAGATAACGTGTATATTGCTGCACTGCAAACATTATCTAGCTAACTTTAGCCACAATGTGCTCAGTTTCACCGTAAACATAAGGCTCACTTTTTTTAATTCCAGTAACTCCAGTAATCAAATTCAAAGGCGATCTGTGGATTCGCATACCATCGAACGTCTTGCGCTTTCAACAGCGGCATTTAATATTCAAACATTCTAACAGTACTTTTTACGTAAATATCTTGGCTTGAAAATCATTGTTAATTCTAAAATTTTATAAAAATTTAAAAAGAATTCTAATTTTTAAATCTGCAATTTCGTCGCCCGTTTTAAATTTTTATCTTTTACCTAACATTTGTCAAAATAAATTCTCTTCCATCTCAGTTGACAATTCATAATGCACGAGTGCATGCATTAATTTTCCAAAAACCAAAAGAAAAATAATCAATAAAAAGTAAGTAAACAAAAGACCAACCGAGCGCCGAAGCGTTAATGAATCGATCTTCCCGCACCGACGCTCCCACACACTCGTCCCCCGCCCGCCGATCGAGCTACATGAAAATTCACGGCAACTTTATCAGACGAGAGAGAAAGACTACGTAGCTGCTCAGGCGGCGCTCGCGACAAGCCTGCACAACAAGTCGCACTCGTGGGCAACGGCTTCCACGTGTGAAGTCGCTCGAGGCTCCCCGAAAAACTACTCTCGGCACTTTTCTCTCGGAATCCGGCGAGGAAGGACATCCACCGAGTCGCCGAGCAGCCGCCCCATGAACGCAGACAGCCAACGGGGAAGGTGTCCGAGGCAGCGGCGGCGGTCGAGGCGCCGGGAACCGCCGTGAGCCGCCAGTAAGCACTCCGCCTCTGGTCCGATATGCGGTGAGTCTCTCTCTGTGCTTCTCTTTTTCTGCACGCTTTCCTCTCCTCGCCTCACCTTCTCGCTTCTGCCGTCCGTTGTTACCTGGTCCGTGCGCCGATCCTCGCTCGAGCTCTTTTCTTTCATGAAATGCGGGTAGTCGATAGGGTGTTCCAGGCACGTGTGTAAGCAGACGGCGGCTACGTGAGATGCAACTACACGTGCGTACTGCGCTCAAGTATGTAGTCGCGATTTTTCATTCGCAATATAACCGGCGAAGTGACCCTTTTTGGATTGCGGCTTTTTCCGCTCTTTATACGCTGCTTTTAGGAGCGTTTTACGAACGTCGCGCGTATTTTTTTTTGCTATTTTTCTGCTTGGTGAAAGGTTAATTATTGTAGTTTTTAAATATAATGGAATGTAATTATAGATTTTTAATACTAGAATGATGTAGAAAATTAAAATCGTAATCGAAAGAACTTGTGTTAAATTTGAAATTTAAATTTCGTTCTTTACGCACTAATCTTTATGCGCTACTTTTTTATGCGTTTTTACTAAAAATGACGATGCAATTTCTCATAAATTCTTAAAAACAAGTAATTAAACGAAGAAAAAGAAATTCCTTGTTAAATAAAACCATAAAAATGTTCTATAATCATCCTATTATGTGCTGAAACGCTCTTAAAAAAAATGGAGCCAAAAACGTGGTTCTAATTCAAATTTAATCCGACCACGTGGCGAGCCACTTCAAAAATCACCGGATGTTCCGCCATCTTACCCACCCGCGTCTTGAGATCGAGAGTCCCAATCGATCTCCGAGCCAAATTCCCACCCACGGAAACGCAGCTCACCTCGAAAACCCATCTCGGCGCATTCCTGCGGCCTCGTTCAACTGCAAAAGCCAGCGATCGGCGCGAATCAAGCGGCGAAACCCGCTGTCGAGTGCGAAAAAAAGCGGCCCTTGCCTGAGTCACCGGAAGGAGAAGAGAGCGAACGCGTCTGTGACCTGCCCCCTCCGGCGCCGGAAGCTCCGCCCCTCTATCGTCGTCGCGGTCACAGGGCGCCGCCAATCCCGAGCTCCTGACGGTCAGGAACTTGCACTTCTCTCGAAAAACCGCTCGAAAACCGGTCAGCGACTGCACCCCACTCCTCGACGGGGGGGCCAGCAACCTCCTCTCCCGGATGTAGCGCCATCTCATGGCCGGCCTCGTGCGCGTCTCTTCCGTCTCTCTCGCGGCAAAGCTTGCTCAGCCTCGCGACGATCCGGTACACCCCGACGAGGAGAGAAAACCCGTCGTAGCGCCCTCGCGACTCTGTGCTGCTGCTCCAGACTAGTGCGCGCTAAAAGAGAGAGACAGATAGAGACGACGCCATGTTCAGTATCGCCTCTGCCGTCGTGCGTCCTTGCGCTTAGCGGGGAACAGTGGCGCCACATATACACGTATTCACTCTGCCTTGCGCTCGCACCGAGGCAGCGAGCCCGCAAAATGGCCTCTCGATAGAGAGAGACGGAACGCTACTCGGGCGCGGCTCGACCGAGCGTATCCTCGATCGGCCCAGACCTGCCGCGAGCGCGAAGCAGTGCCACAGCTTGGCAAGAGAGCCTCGACCGACAAAATCGCCTCTGCTGCTGCTGCTGCTATAATAACCCGCGCCTCCCCCCCTCTGTTCTCGCGGCCGCTCTTGGAGAGACGCAGCAGCGAGACTCGGCGCGTCCAGGAGGCTGAGAGAGACAGAGCTAGAGTGCATCATCAGCGACCTGCAGACGAGCCCAGCGCGGATGGCTCGACGACGCGGAGTTTCGCTGATTACGCTATGGTGAGTATCCAGTCGCCCCCTCTCTGTCGGTTTCGCGCGCGCAGAGAGAGACGGAGCGAGAGCCGCTCTCTCGCGGGGCAGTCAACATGGCTGCCGGGAAATTTCCTTTGTGCGACGGGGCCGCGCGCGCCGAGAGGGTATGCATCAGTCGTGCCCCGTTCGATCGACCCGCAACGTTCTGGCTTTTTCGCGTAATCCCGCCTGACCTCCCGTTGGCCTGACGGTGAACCGAGCCTCTGGGTATAGAATTCGACTTTCGCTTCATTATCCGAACAATTCGTCTTTCTTTTTTTTTCCTACCGAGTACTTTCCCTCTCTTTCTCTCCGTCCGCCGCTCGATACACGTCTACTGCTTTCTCTCTTTTCTGCATAGCTTTTTGCCTCCCGAAGCAGATGAGCAAGACGTAAATATTTACGCCCTGGCTAATTTGTTGATTAGGCTCTGTTCGGCAGCAGCCGATTTTTCCAAAGTTCCGAGAGACGCCTGGAGGGGGTGAATTTTTTCTGCGACTAGCCGGTCTATGCTCGAGCTGACGCCGGTGCGACTCCTTTTTTGTACTTTGCCGAAATTTCGGAGAAGCGAGAGGAGCGAAGCGCACCGCTTATTAGCGTCGGCCGGCAACTGCCTCTCCTTTTGCTTTTCAACTTTTTTTGCGTTCGGAGAAATTGCTTGGCTTTTATTTTTTTTCCTCTCCGCTCGCAGCAGTTTCGCGACGGTGGACAGAATTCGCACGCCGATGTTGCGAGTAATGTTGTTTAATAAAAAAATAGAGATTAGATGATCGCTCGTTTGTAAGCGTCAAATTAGAGACATGATTCAGCTTTTGAAATGTGTTTATACATGAATTAAAGAGTTTTTGCAGTGCAAGCGCTAAAAAAGAACGTCGTCATGCAATGAATGAACTCTGATCTCTTTTTAGTCTCTTTTTAGGCTTCTTTTCTGCTAATTGTTTTAAGTTTGTTTAATTTGTTCGTTGTGCTTTGTCGGTAATGTAGATTATTATCTTTTTGTAAACGGAATTCATTGAATAAATAAATGTATATTAGGAGGAATAAACTGACAATGAATATCTATTTATTTATGTCTTTAATGAAAGTGAAATAAATGTGCATTTTAAAATAATTTGAGGCACTTGAGCCTTTGGTTAGAATTGATTGATGACAATAAACTCTTTATTCTTTGAAAACCAAATTGTTTCTATTAATTTTTTGTACTTTTTATATTTAAGATGAAAAGCCCTGCAAATACAGTTTAATTGACTATTACATCATCTCACTTAAATAGGTGCTCCTTGATACGCAACAAAAACAAATAAAGTAAATCTTTTTTTAAAAGGCTTCATTCAAACATTTATACATCAATTAGATATTTTTTTGAATAATTAGTACAGTGTTTCTAGTTTTTCCTTAAGAAAGGTTTTTTTCAATCATGAGTAAAGCTACTATGTTGGAATAAATTCTGCTTGCCTTGGCATAATTCCATATATTATACATTTAGTCCCATCCTATAAGCTGCATGGATATTTGCCAATATGTCACCTTTAACATGTTCAGAATATATCTGGCAAAGTATATTAATGAATAATTTTTTTACCTTTTCAGTATCATGTGTAATGAGTGATAAGCAAGGTGCGCCTACTTTGCCGCCCCTTACTGGGGGTGGAGGAAACAATGGGGGAAGCAATGGAGGTGCACCGCAGCAAACTGTCAGTTTGCAACAGGTTTTTGCCAATGTCCTTTCATCCGGTAACGTTCAACAATTTGTCCTTGCCTCTCAAGTTCCAGGCCTCGCACAGGTACTTCTTTTATTATTATTTAGCTTTGCATTACTTTTGCTTCATTGTAAAACTTCATTAAAATATATTTAAGCAGCAGATAAGCTAGCTGCTTTAAAGTCGTTTATTCACTGCATTTTTATAAGGACAAAAAAATTTGAATATTTTAAAAGTAAAAGATGAAAAAGAATAACATTTCTTTTATATTATTTTTTAAAAAAATATGCATATCAATCTAAAAATAATATACTTCATGATGTCAACTATACCAAACTAGAAAGAACGAATGAATGTACCATTCACGTCGGGCTTTTTGATAAAATCGAGGCATTTGTCTGAAAGTTAAAACAAGAAATCTAAATTTGAATATAAAATTTAATGAGTTATTAATCCAAGAATCTAAAATTGTAGGTATTACCTAGTGGAGGCACGACAAATCAGCCAATCGGTGTCACACGTATCGTTAATTTGTCGGGGACGACGCCTCGAGTCAGCGTCGTCAACGTTTCGGGGGCGAGTGCCGGTGGTGTTGCATCCACGGCGGCGCTCACATCACCCGGCCGTCAGAATCCGAAGCTTGTGTTGACGACGTCGCCAAAGCTTGTGCGCACTTCGATCTCCAACATGTTTGTCACGCCAGCGTCCCAGGCCACGACCTCCACAACCACATCTCCGGGATGTCAGCCCGCGAAAAAGAGGGCGCGACTCGCAATAGATGGTACAGAAAGGTCGACCTCGCTCGATCCATCGGACGCCATGGGCTATCGACGTCGCATAATGGAACACAAGCTCAAAAAGATGCGCGCGATCCGCGATAAGTACAACGACAACGCCTCGGAGTTGTTCTTTTTGCACAACGGTGGAAATCTCATGGACTATTACACGTGGAGAAAGAGGGCCCCGACGGCTCAATATCTCAGTTTCATGAAACAGCACAGGCTTGAGGCCGATGACGACGAAGAGGAGCTTCTTCAGAATATAGATACGACAGCAGTCACGACGACGACTGCAACGGCCAACACAAACACAATGTCTACGACTACAACAACGGTGGCTACGACGACGATCGTGACGTCGCTTGTGGTCAATACGGTGACATCCGTAGCTACGACGGCTACCCAAAGTACTGAAGTCGCGGTTTCAGGAGGTACACCCGTTGCCGTTTCAACGACCTTACCACCTGCGGTTGCACAACTCAGTCAGCAGGGTAATTGCCATTTAATATTTTTCTTTTTAATGGGTGAAAAGCTTGCTCATTTTCTCAAGATACTCTGCGGGTGTGCATATTTCAAAACGCAGATAAGATGTTTTTTAATTAACTGAATAGAAATAAAAAAAGAATATTTTAAAATAGATTTTAATATTTTTTATTCAGCAAGTATTATTGTGAACGAATTAATACACTGGTAGATAATGTTTTTACTTTTATTTAGTAAACAGTTTTCTTTTTAGTATTGTTTATTATCATGAAAGTAAAAAATATTATCAATATCGCTAGAATTATTAAAATATTTGATGCACCTACTGAACAAGTGATTTGCACAATAGGGCAAGTACCTGGTCGGCCTCAAGGGGGCCGACATGGGATGGTTTTTGCCTTCCGAACAGCAATTCAGGCTTCTGCAGTCACCGCTCACCCTTCACCCACTACTACTATAGCACCCGCTCTTATTATAGGTGATTACAGTAGGCCTGTTGTCGATGTCTATTGTTTCATGCTATTCCTTTAGGGACACGGATTTTTATTTGAAAATAATATATAATATAGTATTTAAATAAAAATTGGTGTTTTATTGCTTTAAATACATTATATCTTTTACAAATAAATAACTACAATAAACAACACTCATTTTCATCTTTTCATTGGGATTTTTTAGAAGTTATTAAGTAAAATTTTATTTAATATTCATAATAGTTTAAGATTTCTTTATTTTTAGAAAATTATAAAATATTAAAAAAATTTCGAGTGAACTACCGGATTCGTTAATCTCCCTCATAAAAAACAATTTTAAATTTAGGAAACCGTTAAATTGTTAATATTTTTGTAGCTTAAAAAATACTTATATATAAATGTTATTTTCCTTCATGTTTTTTATGCACGGGTATATTCATTAAAATTTATTGTATCAGTTAATCTTGGCATGTTAATTCTTTCTAATAAATATTAAAAATAAGAAATGTATTGTTTATAGTTCAATTCTATTTATTATATATTTTAATGATATATTTTTGCATGTTTTTTAGCAAAAAATTTTCAATTTAATTAGTTTATTTATCTATAGGCACAAATAAATATAATTTCGGCAAAAACAAATAATTTAATTTTATCAACCAATAACCTTACTTATCGTAATGTAAAATCAATTTTGTTGTTAATTATTATACAATCTACAGTTCAAATTTTTTTTATTTACAAATACCTTTTTACTTTTAAAACATAAACATTACATATACCATAATAAAGACTATATGTACAACCCACATTATTAGTTTGCTGATTTCAAAATTATATAATGGAACAGTGTGTATAATTTGGGAAAATGAAAACCAAGCATTTGTAAGGCTGAGTGATATAATTTGCTTAGTCTAAGGGCGCTTTGGGATACTATTTTAAAAAAACAGGTTCTGCTGTTTATAAATTAACCGTTTAATTTGCGCTGGCTTTGTAGTATTTAAGTAGTCTATTTGTTTTTCTATTTCTATGGATGAATAAATTTTTATGAAAATCTACATTCAATACTTTTATTTTATTTTAGGTGGAACACCAATTGTCATAGATTCATCGAAGCCTAGTTCTGTACCACCAAGTAATCCAGTAGCAGACAAATTGCCGTCTGGGAATCCAGAAGAAAAACCTGCCACTCCACCTATTACTTCTCAACCTGTAGTTAAATTAGTAAAATTACCTCCTTCATCCATAGCATCGTCCTGTGATACTGTTAGTAATCAAGAACAAATTGTAGAGAAAGCAAAACAGGTACTTTCTATATTATTTAAAAGCAACAAAATTGTTCGTTTACTTTTAATTCAGTGAACTTTTTATTTTAATCCTTTATTATTTATAATAGGAGGCATACGTAATGCAAAGGATTGCTGAATTGCAAAGAGAAGGCTTATGGTCTGAACGCAGATTACCTAAAGTTCAAGAACCCCCAAGACCCAAGGCGCATTGGGATTATTTATTAGAAGAAATGGTATGGCTGTCTACAGATTTTGCGCAAGAAAGAAAATGGAAAAAATCCGCAGCGAAAAAATGCGCTCGTATGGTTCAAAAGTATTTCCAAGAGAAAGCAATACAAGCTCAAAAAGCGGAAAAATTAGAAGAACTGCGATTAAAGAAAATAGCTGGTTTTATTGCAAAAGAAATTAAGACGTTCTGGGCTAATGTAGAAAAGGTAATTAGTTTTTTGAATATTAATTTTTACTTTTAAATTATTTTAAAATGTATACCCCACACAATAAGCCGGCAATTTTTTACTTTTTCATGTAACAATTGTGTGCTCGTTGTGGGAACATTAAATCTAAGAAATACATTTATGGTTGAAATTTTAAGTTTCAATTAAATATTGTTTTAGATACATTTTAAAAAGCCAAATCATAATTTATAACAATTTATTTAAATTATTTTTCAAAAAAACATTTATTTTTTAGTTGGTGGAATACAAACAACAAACAAGATTGGAAGAGAAACGAAAAAAGGCTTTAGATCAACATTTAAATTTCATTGTTGATCAAACGGAAAAATACTCTTCTTGGTTAACAGAAGGTTTAAATAAAACCGAAGGAACACAAAGCACACCAGCATCGATACACAGTTCTCGAATATCATCACCTGTTACGACAGGAAAAAATTCTGATGGTGCGTGTATTTAAATAATTTTACTCATAAAAACAGCCTTTTTATTTTTACATGTGATTATGTAACATTTTTCATTTAGATGACTTTAAACCAAATCAATGTTCTGACGATGACGAAGAAACAATTGCAAAGGCGGAAGAAGAAATGAAATCAAATCACAAAGAAGAAGTAGAACTTTTAAAAAAGGAATCAGAACTTCCATTAGAAGATTTATTAAAAGAATTGCCACCAAATTATTTAGAAGAAAGGGATAAAAGTTTATCTCCTTTGCCAAGGGAAGTGGTAGAAGAGGAAAACGATAATGTTGAAGGTAAAGATACTGAATTCACTGTCGCCTCAGATGAATCTTCAGATGACGAAGAAGATACAATTCAAGAACAGGAAAAATTAGAGAAAGATGTGGATCACAAAAAAGAAATTGATGACTTGAATGTAAATAGATAACATTTTTGGTTACGAAGTTTATATTAATTTTTATTTTGCTTAAATTAAATATTTTTCAGGCCGAAAATGAAATGACTATAGAAGAACTAATGGCCAAATACGGAAATGCTCAGGACATTTCAATGGATGTTGACGAGAGTGATGATGGTAAGATTTTCATATATCTAACCTTCATTTTATTTCCTTATATTAGAATGATGATACTATACCGACTCCTGAAGGCTTCCTAATGCTGTTTTTTTCGAGGCATTTGTCTGACGAAAACACAGCATTTTTGAAGTTTATGTAATTTTGTCGATGAAAGTTTAAATTTCCACATTTTCAGATTCGGATAAAGATGAAGACGAAGATGAGGAAGAAGAAGAAAATGAATCGGAATCTGAAAATGAAAATGAATCTAGCGAAGACGAAACCCAAGATGATTCTCAAACTCAAAGTGATGAAGAAGCAAACGTTGGCTTAAAATCACTGTTAGAAGATTTATCTGATGAAAATAAGGTAGAAAATAAAAATTAGCAGATGAAAATGGTGTAATTTTTATACTTATAAATTCTCATTTTATAGAGCATAAATGAGGCTGCAGAAAAGCAGAATGAAATGGATTGCGTCGCCGCTCTAGCCGAAAGTATTCAACCAAAAGGAAATACGCTGCTTACTACTAGTGTAAGTTATAATTACTTTGACATTTAGATAACCGAATACGTCTAATTTAAGGCCTTCCATCCAAGTCATTTGCGATTATACATGTCCAAATTGTCATTTCAAGAAGGTAGAATAAATGCAATTGCAAATATAGGCGATTTTATTCAGTAAATTGTTTCTTGTTGTAGTTGCTACATTTCTTATAAAAAAAGTTCATAATTACTTTAATTTCAATATTTATTTAGAAATTATCATACTGATCATCATTGTCTAAATTTTCAGGTTGTCACTAAAATTCCATTCCTCTTAAAACATTGTTTACGTGAATATCAACATATTGGTTTGGATTGGCTCGTTACGATGTTTGAACGGAAATTAAATGGTATTTTAGCAGATGAGATGGGTTTGGGTAAAACCATTCAAACAATTGCTCTTTTGGCTCATTTGGCTTGTGAAAAAGGCAACTGGGGTCCACATTTAATTATTGTTCCGACGTCTGTGATGCTTAATTGGGAAATGGAGTGTAAAAAGTGGTGTCCGGGATTTAAAATTTTAACTTATTATGGGACACAGAAGGAAAGAAAACAAAAAAGAACTGGATGGACAAAACCAAATGCATTTCATATATGCATTACGTCATACAAACTAGTTATACAGGATCATCAAAGCTTTAGAAGAAAAAAATGGAAATATCTGATTTTAGACGAAGCACAAAACATTAAGAATTTTAAATCTCAGCGATGGCAACTATTATTAAATTTTCAAACTCAAAGGCGTTTGCTACTGACTGGAACTCCACTTCAAAACAATCTGATGGAATTATGGTCTTTAATGCATTTTCTTATGCCAAATGTTTTTCAATCACATCGAGAATTTAAAGAATGGTTTAGCAATCCCGTAACTGGTATGATTGAAGGAAACAACGAATACAACGAAAATATTATACGGCGCCTTCATAAGGTTTGTAATTTTTCTAAATGTTCAAATAATTATATGTGTATTTTTAACCTCGTCACCGACCACGAAATAGTTCATGATAACTATATTCGTTTTTATTTAATTGACGAGAAATGAAAATTTCTTTATAAAAACTCATGCGTCGAAAGTGGAAATTATACGACGTGCGTATCCTGTCTAAAGAAACAATTTTCGCATTAAAAAATATGTTTGCATAAACAAATACAAACATCTAAACAACTTTATATAATTTGTATTTATTTTTTTTTTTCAGGTTTTACGTCCATTTTTGTTAAGGAGGTTAAAATGCGAAGTAGAGAAACAGTTACCAAAGAAATATGAACACGTTATCATGTGCAGGTTATCAAAGCGTCAAAGGTATCTTTATGATGATTTCATGTCTAGAGCAAAGTAAGTCATATCGTTTTACATTTGAAAAATTAAACCTTACTTGTGACAGCTTACGTTGATCTTTACAAATTTTTCAGAACGAAGGAGACATTAGCTAGTGGAAATTTGTTAAGTGTTATAAATGTTCTTATGCAATTGCGTAAAGTCTGTAACCATCCGAATTTATTCGAAGTACGACCAACTGTTTCACCATTTCAAATGGAAGGAATCGATTTTCACACTGCATCGTTAGCATGGGGAGCTCTTGACTATAATCCATTTAAAGTATGACAATTTTTAATATCGATACAATATTAATATTATTAAGATTATATTTATGTTAGTCTAAATTTATTTTAACCCATTACCCACATTTAAACCTACTGATTTTAATAATTTCAATTAGTACAAAAAATGTGGGGAAAGGAAGACAAAGCAATGTATGACAGAATGATACAATTTATTTTGCCAAAGGGCGCTTTGAAACAAAAATTTATTTTAAATTAACTTTTTTTTATTATCTGTTTTTTATTTTTTATTTTTTTTTCAAAAATAAAAGTTTCTTCGACTGAATTAGAAAAATAAAATAAATTTTATTTTCCAGCACATCGATCTGTCTTGCTTAAATCTTCAGTTGATAGATTTGGAATTTGTACTGACTGCGTTCGTAGCTCACAGAATTAGACGAATAAAGACACCAAGAAAGCTCATTGAGGAAATTGACAGTCAGCCAGAACCTGCTCCACGATGTCCACCCGGAAAAATAAAAATTAACGTTAGGTTATCCAATCAAGTATCTAAGTCGGCGACGTCATCGCAACAAAGTCCTCATCAAATAAAAATTAAAAGCTTTCCTGGTGTTTTACCAACTCCGAGAGTTGGAACTTCACCATTGGTGAAGAACGCGAACAGTCAAGCACCTACTAATCAGGGAGTGACTTTGAAAGTTGCTGGTGGCCAACAGTTGCAAGGCTTTTCTGTTCAATTAGTACCTCATCAAGGAGGTGTCAAAGGTGAGATTTATTTTCCTATTACTTACTAATACAGTTATGTAAAAGCATTACCGATCAGTGGTTGCACTGTTGCAAGCACTTTTGCAGTGATGCAAGAATAATTATTCTCGAGCCAGCTTGTTCGTTTGTAAAGATAATCCAATAACGCACATTCTAGAATCGAGCTTACATTTTTTTTGCTTGAATTTAATTTTTTTTTTGTATAGGAAGTCCGAATTAATTATTGGTATTTTCTTCTTTTTGTAGCAATTCCAGTAGGAACGGTTGCTCAAAACATTCAAAGTACAGGAACACCTACTCCCACTACAACAGGTATAAATGCTCAAAGAATAACGATTGGAAATTCTACCTCTAAAGATGGGTCTCAAAGATTGACAACTCATACTTATACAGTGAAGCACGGTGATTCCGTCCAAAAATATCAAGTTCCTAGTTTCGCTCAGTTGGTACAAACTTCAACTGGTAGACATATCATCCTTACTAATCCAAATCAACAAACTACAAATGCACGTAAGTTTTACACATTTTATTGTTCATTATTTAAAACTGTTTTTATTCTTCAATTTATTGATATTCACTTCGGTTTTTTTGCAGTTTCTTTTCCCGTTATGACATCTAGTGGTCAAAGGTTAACTGTTCTTTCTAAACAAATAATGGGTTTGTCAACGACACCTGTATCTGTTAACAAAGTTATTGGAGGAGTTGTAACAACTACAGCAGGCGGAATCGGTACGAGACCAGTTATGAGGGTTCCTCCACTGAATGTAAGCGGATCTCAACCAGTTGGTCAAATTCAAGCACAGACTCAGATTCGATGTGGTGTTGTTGCAAGACACATTCAAAAAGATATTGAAAAGAATCCAACGAAAGAAGAGCCTAAATCTGAATTTTATTTGGTTAGTATCATAACAAATTCTTAATGATTATATAAAATCCTAATCACTATCATCTAAAAAATATTAATTATTAATGTTTGTTAAAATTAAAGCCTGAACTGGAAGAAGCTAGGAAACAAAGACGACAGGCTAAGTTGGCTACTTTAGCTGACATAAATGAGCGAAGATGCGATGCATGTCCGTTGTACGGCGAGGATTTATTCACAGCATTGCGAATGGAGAAGCCTGCAACGACATGTCAGTGGGATAGTGGTTGGCTTCATTGTGCTTCCAGAACTGAACCGATGCGTACTAGAAAACAGTATTTTACTCGCACAGCGGCTTTAGCTGCAGCTATCAAAACTACTGAGCAAATCGTAGAAGAGTTGAAAGAACTTTTTGACAGGTTCGTAGTTTATGTTCCTGCTGTTCGAGCTCCCATGCCACGGTTCAGTGTTTCTCATCCACCTCCGCACAAATTGTGGAAGGAGCAACGGCTGCAAGTAGAATTGCATCGGCACTTATCACCAAAAGTAGCTATGTTCCATCCAATAACGAGGTCAATGTTAACACAATTCCCAGATCCTAGATTGATACAGTACGACTGTGGAAAGTTACAATCACTTGACTTACTGTTGAGAGATTTGAAAGCTGACAGTCATAGAGTTCTCATCTTTACTCAAATGACTAGAATGCTTGACGTTCTTGAAGCTTTTCTGAATTATCATGGTTATATATATCTGAGACTTGATGGTGCTACAAAAGTTGATCAAAGACAAGTACGTTCTAATATTTTAAGATCCTTTTTACATACTTAAAAAACTTTTGTCTAATAATAAACTTATTTATTACAGGTTTTAATGGAAAGTTTTAACAATGACAAAAGAATATTCTGCTTCATTTTATCTACGAGATCTGGCGGTGTAGGTGTAAATTTAACGGGTGCAGACACAGTTGTATTTTACGATAGTGATTGGAATCCTACTATGGATGCTCAAGCTCAAGACAGATGTCACAGGATTGGACAAACTAGAGATGTACACATTTACAGGTTAATAAGTGAAAGGACCGTAGAAGAAAATATTTTGAAGAAAGCTAATCAGAAAAGATTACTTGGTGATCTTGCAATCGAAGGCGGCAACTTTACTACGGCGTATTTCAAAAGTGTACGTAGATTTTCTTTTAAAAAATTAAATATATTTTTTTTAAACATTAATTAATTAAACGTTTATTAATTTATTATATATAATTCAAAATAATTTAATAATTTACTATTAATTACAGTCAACTATCCAAGATCTGTTTAACGTCGATCAATCTGAGGCTGATGCTTCTGCTCGAATGGCTGAAGTTTTGGATCAGAGCAAGGATAGAGAAAAGAATCTACAGAAAGAAGTGCCACCGACCGAAGATAAAGTGGCAATTGGTGCACTGGAAAGTGCTCTTGCTGCAGTCGAAGAAGATCAAGATGTGCAAGCTGCAAAAACTGCGAAAGCAGAAGCAGTGGCTGATTTGGCTGAGTTCGATGAAAATATTCCTGTTGATGATGCTGATAATGATGAAGCGCAAGTCAGTAAAGCCGAATTGGAAGTTCAGAATATCGTGTCTCAGGTGAGCCATAGTTTACGTATGCTACATATTAAATCTCGCTACCGACCACAAATCTGTACATTTATTACAGTTCTTGTTTTTTTATTTAATAGCGAGAGAATAAAATTTCTCTATTAAAACTCGTGGGTTTGAAAGTGGAAATTATATTACCTGCGTATCCTGTCTGGAGAAACAATTCAAATTCTGTTTTACCTTAAAGTTTTCAATTAAAAGATTTTTCTTATTTTTTTAAACTTTTTATTTAAGTAATTCAGTCTTTAATTTCAAATCAAATTATATTTTTATTTTCTTTTTTTTTTTACGAAGAACTTCTTGAAAGTTGATGTTTTATGACATTTATAATCGTCTTTTTTATTCAGCTTACACCAGTTGAGCGCTACGCTATGCGCTTTGTCGAAGACTCTGACGGCAGTTTCTCTGCGGCACAACTAGCTGCCGCTGAGCGTGAGCTAGAAGAACAGAAAAAGGAATGGGAGCTGGATCGTCTTCGAGCAATGCGCGAAGAAGAAGAACGTCAAATGCGCATGACCGACGACGACGAGAACCCCCTTACGTTTACCCGTGAGGACGCTCAGAATCAGGTTAATAACAGCTCTAGTAATTCCAGGCGCGTAATTAATAAGAGGCCACCGAGGCCGACAAATAGGCGCGGTCGCGCTCGTCGAGTATCCGTGCGTAATCGTAGGCAACGCGGTAGCCGAAGGACTAATTACAATAGAGAGGAAGAGGAGATGTCGACGTCGGACAGCGAGTCGGAGACCACGTCGCTGACGGACACCGACTCGCCGAACGACGACGGAGCTCCTGAACAGAGTGATAGTTCTGACGAAGAGGATAGGAAATCCAGTCAAGTTGACAGCCAGGACGATCAAGAACACGCCGAGGAGGAGGAGTCAGACAATGACGAAAAGATTGATGCAAACAAGGGGGCTAGTCTCAAGAACAGTTTATTGACTCAAACGAAAAATCATCTCGATCTTAATAGTCCGAGAACGAGATCTAGGGGTAACGTGAGAATAAACCTTTGGACCTTGGATAAAGATCCTTTGTTACCGGAAATTAAAAAACCAAGACACAGATCGAAGAAGAACAAAGATAGTGCTGATAAATCCGACGATGGTTTAACAGGATCACCGATTCCCGATAAAGTGCTCGACAATTCAGAATTATCAAGTACGCTGGACGTCTCTGCGATTTCGAGTACTGATGAAAGTATTTGTAATGAAGAAAACAGAATAAGGACAAAACGTATCGTTACAAAAATCTCAGTCTCCAAGTCAACTGTAAAAACTTACGAAAAAGATATCGAAGAATCCGATTTAATTAAAGACGATAATAAAAAAGCCATTCCGAATTCAGAACAACAGGGTAGAGAAGTAAAGGCAATTCCAAGTACGACACCTAATAGACCTGGAAGACCAAGAAAACAATCCCAGTCATCACCGGCAGCAGCAACAGCAACTGAATCGAATTTAGTTACGTACTCCACTAGGTCTAGTAATAAATTACCTTCAACTCGTGCTTTACAGGATAAGAGGGCTGCAGCTCCTAAAATTAGCGACAAGGAGGAGCTGGAAATCTGCGATATTAATATTACTTCAAATTCCTTCGAGAAATCGGTTGAAGAAAGCAAGGGAATGAATAATGCTTCTGTGGATACGACGGTACGGCCTAAAAATGAGTCAACAACCAGCAATGTAGTTCCCAAAGACAACCAGGGAGCAGCGACAAATAAAAAATCTAAAACTACTCAACAGCAACAAGAATTAAAGGACGAATCAACAAATGTACAAAATGAATCCTCGGAAGAAAATCGCTCACCCAGTCCAATTCTTAGCATAAAAAAGACAAAAATAACACGTTCTTATTCACGTGTTCGCATCGAATCAAAAGATAAAGAAGCATCTGCTACATCAGATATTTCTGATCAAACTGAATCGTCCAGTTCAGACAAACAGAAGCTGCCAATTACGCCTATGGAAGTGGATATTCCAGTGGAAAAAAATCTTGATAATGGGTCTTTGCAAAACAAACCATCCACCGTGGAAAGGTCTAGTCCAGTCTTCAATACAAAAGTTTCGAAAGTTACACGATCTACTGCTAAACCGTCAATCTCAAAAGAAAAGGTGGAAGCGAAAGACAAGTGCAGCATTACAGAAGTTAAGGAGCAAACAAAGGAGAAACAAATTGGTGTAGAAACAAGGAAGGAAGAAAAGTGTGAAACTGTGAATATTAAGGTAGAAACAAAAGAGATTCTGGATTCTAAATTGGAGGATTCAAAATCGCACGCTGAATCAATCTTATCTGTTCTAGTAGAACCTGAAAATTGTTCTCCAACGAGTGCCAATGAAGTTAATCCAAAAGAGCAAGTCAAAGCCAAGGTGACACGGTCTTCAACGCGATCAACTGCCGATGCCAAACCAAAGGAAAAAAGCAGTGCATCGGATGAGGTCTCGGAGCAGTCTAAATCTACGAATTTGCATGAGAGTACTGCAGTACCAAGTATGGAAGCTGAAAAGGCCCCACCACTAACACAGGATACCGAAAAGGAGGAACAACAGCCACTCATTACAAAAATTACTCGTTCCTCAGTAAGGACAACCAGCGAAATTCATACAAAGAGCAATAAAAATACAGATGCTGCGAATCGAGAACTGTCGAATGAAACCCAACCTATAGACTCTAAAAGTAGCGATGCTGTGATTGCTGAACAAGCTACAACGAAGACTGAAAGTACGGATACTAAGCTTCCAGAAGAGGCTGCTAAATCCGTAAATCTAGAAAGATCGCCTTTGTCAAGCAAAGATCTTGAACTTGAAATTAAATCACCAATATATAGCCCAGTTAAACAATCAAAAGAAACGACTACTTCCCAGTCACAAAACAGTGCCAAAGAAGAAAATTCAACTAAGGAGAAAAATTCAACACCAGCAGCGGCGCAAAATTCAAAAGCAGTTGTGGCAGATACAACTCCGTCCATGACTCCAGAAACCAAAACTAGGCCAAGGCGTTTGCGAGCTAACTGCAATTTCGATACTACGCTGGAGAATAAAAATACTGAACATTCAAATGTAGAATCGAAAACAACATCCACTACTAGTTCAAAAGAATCAAAGGTTGAAAACATTAATGCTGTACCTTCGGAAACGCGTTCACAGAAATCGACTAATTTATCCGAATTAACAAGTGAACAAACTCGAGTTACAAGATCAAACGTAAATGTTCCGAATCCTTTGTCTCGACATTTTCTTAGTCCACCGAAACCAGGATTACGACGCAGGCCGGATACACCAATGCCTAGGCCGATAACTCGATCATTATCAAACAGTAGTTCCGAAAACGAACCTCATCAGTCTCCTGGTCAAAATCAACAAAAGTTCAGTCCCCGTACGACCAGAGCATCTGCAATGGATAATGGTTTCGTCATACCATCGTCACCGCCCGTAACCGTACGGCGTAGTCGCTCAACCACCTACATCAAAATGTCTGAACGACTTGCTATGGAACGTAAGGAAATTACGATCGCGACGTCACCCAAAGGTCATGAAAATTTGACAATTAATCGAGTGATTACGAAAAGAAGACCTGACACTCCGTTGCCCTCACCGGAACAAATTTCGAGAGTGGGCAAGGCAAACATTGAGATGCATTCGCTAGCATCGAGATCATTAATTCCAATGAATAAAATCAAACCAGTTCGTCGTGCCTTCGCTGTTCCGCAACTTCCACCACCAGATCCAATCACTCACAGTTCATCTACTGAGCAAAAGCGTCGTGAAAATTCCAATACAAATGATAGTACTGAATCTAATGGCAATTTGTTTGAAGCAGAAGCAGAATCGTCCACCTACGAAAAGCCGCAGCGCACAGCAAAAGTTGTAGCCATCCTAAGTCTTGACTCAAAAGGTACTGGAAAAATTGGTCATCATACGAGTCCTCAAAAAACAAAACCGTTAATTTCGGATAAAATACTTGTAAATAATACGAGATCTTCGAGACTGAGTAGAGCTGTGCATGGAAGTAAAATCCAGGGCTCGTCTTCGGCGATGAATCTACAAGACAATAGTAGTGTCAACTCTTCGCTAATAGCAACAATTGATCTCGATGACGAGCCGGATTATACAGGGAGCGCAGATGCATCGCAGCGTATGAGCAAACGCTCTAAGCGCACACGCTTAAACAGTCAAGCACCAAGGCCAGTGATTGGATACCACAAACCTTCGGGTATCGCAGAGATACAAACGATTGAGCTTGAAGACGAAGAAGATGATAAAATACCGTTGAAAAAAGCCAATCGACCTCCTCCCTCCTCGGCTGTTAGCGGTTCGTCCGATGAAACGAACAACCCCGCGTCCTAAAACAAAAACGAAATTGACTGAGCAAGTAATGCGTAGTTAGAGAGATAGATGAAGTAGCGCAGCGATACAAGTTACTTCCTCTATCTGTCCTTTAATTTCGCGGTGAAGACAGTGATTATATATTATATATTCTGTATTATACAAAGTAAATTACAACTAAGACGGGCGCGTCGTGTAGAAATTTATATTTAAGTCCTATAATCGCACATTCTCGTGCTAACGCTCTCGAATGTTTGAAAGAAAAAGATGAAAATTGAGAGACCAAATCTCTCATTTTATTTTGAAAAAGTGGGAAAGGGGGGCGATCTTATATGTAAATAATGAAAAATATAAATCATTAGTTTGTAAGATTCAAGTAATTCCGTGCGAATGAGTAATATATTAGGGTGAGAAAAATTAATTTATAAAAGAAGAAAGTCTGGTGTTTTTTTAAGCGTCATTGAGTTTAAAATTCATTTCTTTTTTATTATTACGTGCAGTTTCGCACGTAGACGCTTTTGTAAATGAGTTTTCAAACGTTAAATTATTTTATAACTTATATTTCGTTAATAGATGACTAAACTCATTATTGTATTATATTAGTTATTATTACAAAATTTGATATAAAGTGAGAAGTGAATGGGACAATTTTTGTGTAACGATTTAGTTACGCATTTCGTACAGTATAAAACTTATATGTAAATGATGTTAGCAATATTTTGAAGTTAACAAAAAATGACTGCATCTTCGATGCTGACACGTAAAACACAGTAACACTTTAGTTTAAAGACAGACATTCATAAACATATTTTCAAAAAAAAAGTACGAGAAAATTAAGTAATTTAATGTTAATTTTTTTTTAACTGTACGATTGTCCATCTAACCGGTGGGGATGTATCCTATTGTAATTAACAAGAAAAGATGAAAGCGACTTTGTATAATTAAGTTGCGTGCCTGTATTTTGTATGATCGAACGAATCCTTGATAAGGAAATAAATGAAATATTCCTTGCTAAGAACAAAAAGAAATGTGTTTCTTATTTCTTGGTAAATCTCCAAGTCTGTTCGATCAAAGGTTCAGTTCCGTTTTGGTGTCACATTTGCTCAGTGTGCTTGTTTATATTTTGAGACTTCTTGCACGTTCACAATATGATACATTATCAGTTTGGTGTGGCAAGGCTGTCATGACCGCACGATAATTGATCTAACGTAGATTGTAGAAGGCTTACTTAATTCAATCTAAATTTTAAAAACGGAGTAAATAATATTACTAAATGGCACCAAAACACTGCCTTTGCCATTCCAAACTTGGATGTAGCCAAGATATAAGCAGGCACAATTATGAGCGTTCACGAGGATTATTTCTTATTATCTTTTTTTTATATTTTGCGAAAGGCAAAACAATGGTTCAAGTGAGTCTTTGAACGAACAAGACGATTTCCCTGATATCCTACAAACCTAGCATAATAATTTATAATTAAGAAAGTTTAAGAAATAATTTTTTCTACTTGCTTATTCTTTTACTTTTTTATTACGCCACGTATAAAAACAATTAAAAGATAGATTGAGAATTTTTTTCTTAAATTAGTTTATCTAAGATTTGCTGTCACTTAAACGTAAAATCTTTACTAGAAATTTATTGTTTATTTTAATCGTGTTCTTTAATTAAATTTGTTTTTTGAATACTTGTCAAAAAATTAATTTGTAAAGCATAAAACAGTTCGATTAAATTCTTAGTATTCTTCTAAATTTTATTTTGATTAAAAATGGAGCATTTTTTATTTTAATTTTTTAAGTTAGTTGAATTAAAAATGAAAATTTTTGGCGTTTATTAATTTAGAAACAAAAATTATTTACAATCGTTAATACACGAATGTGGAAATATATATAATTATAATAAGTTTCATTAATTTTAATGAATGTAATAATAAATTTTAATAGATCAATTGATAAATTATGAAATATGTTGGTAAGTTAAGGATATACCATGGGACAATCATAATTCAACTTCTACTAAAGACACCATTGTTTTGCTGCAAAAACATCACAACAGTTGCTAAACAATTTTAATTTACGAAAAATTTTGCATCTTCCAGATTTGGCTATCTGAAAATACCATGGAACAAATGCCGGTTAGTATAAAATTCATTTTTACAAAAAATTATCAAATCAAATAATAGTATTTGCTTTTAAAGATATGTGAAATAGTATATTATTTGCATACAATTATTATAGTTGTTTTCTTTTTCTGAAAATGTTTTGTGGTCACAAGATTCTTTTATAGGGGAAAAAAAAGAAACTAAACAAAATTTTTAAAAATTTATTAAAATGTTTTAAAACCGTTGATTAAATATTCTACTTTGTTATATTGTTCATTAGATGTGGTGTCCGCCAACTCCTCCAACATCGGATGATGATGTATACATCGATTACTCTTTAGGTTTCCTTTATGAGAGTACTCCAATGACAGAGGCTCAATTGCCACCAATCTACGTTAAAAAGGACCAAAAAAGAGTTCGAGTCGATTCTGGTCCTTCTGATAGGGATGGTAAGATAAACAAGATCCCTTTTTATAATTTACCTGAAATATAAATATAAACAAAATCTATTTTTTGTAGGTCGCCGTCCGGTCAAAATTAGGCATAAGGAAGAGTCTGTCTATGCTCCTCGATCTCTATTCGATCGACCGTCACCAGCTGTAACAAAGATGAGACGCGACATGAAATTACATAAATATCGTGGAATGATGAGACCACCACTAACCATGACTGGCGTTAAACCATCACCTATGATCAAATCCGCCACGGAACAAGAACCTTCACTCGAATGGATGATTCACGAAGATTGGTCACTTCTTCAGGCTATCCAAGTTTATCAAGGCTTACCATTGAATTTAATGATTCTTTCCCCAGGACATACACCTAATTGGGATTTAGTAGCCGACATCGTCAACAATACCTCTAGAATATACAGATCTCCTAAACAATGCAGAAGTAGATACGAAGCTATAATTGTGCCAAGAGAGGAAGGTAAACTTCTGTACGATACCACTCCGAAAAAGCAGAAGAAGCAGAAAGGCGTTTACAAATTACCCCAAGTATCAGAGGTAATATAAATTTAAATTAGTTTACATAAAATAACTAATACTGAAATTATATTAATCTTAATATTAATGAATAATTTTTTCAGCAGCAAAGTAAAACAAATCGGCCAATGCGAACTTCGCAGTTGTACAATCAAGATAAAAATACTTCGTTTACGACGATGTGTTGCCAGCGATTCGAAACAATTAAATCGGTATCGAATAAACGCTCTCCCACAGTGAAGGCTCTTTTAGTTAATCCAATGATGAAAAATCCAAAACATGCGGCAGTTTTAGCTGATTGTGGTATTCAGTACGACACCCCATTGGCTCCTATAGATGTTGCTACTCGAAGAGCAGAAAGATTAGCAAAAGAAAAATTGAAAAACGCTGTTAGTACTACGGTAAGTGAACATTAAAAAATGTAACCTTATATTTCAAATGGTACAATAATTGACAACAATTGGCACAGTACAAAGTAAATTATGTGCATTGTTTTACATATTTTATTTAAGCAGGCTGATTACTACAATTATGTTTTCTTTAATCGTAACTATGTAGTCCAAAATCTTTTAACGATATGAATAGTTTTACAAGTTTCATTTAACAGTATTCAACCTGTTGATTAATACGGATTTTCTGAAATAAATAAGATAAAATCATAACTGATAATTATGGTTTTCCTTTTAGACAGCCAAATTTTAAGATAATAAAACTAAAGGACCCTATCACCAACACTGACAAGATCTAGTCTTCTTCTCTTCTACCTCTTCTTTGGCCCTTTGTCTAAGTTTTATTTAATCTTGGTCGTAGGGTCAACTTGACAAATAATTACGCAATGCTTGTATGTACAAAGTGTAAATTTATAAGTGTTTAATGTTTAACAATAAACGTCAAGAATGTTAGTGATAGGATTTGCGTCATTAACGGATCCTTTCACTTATTAATTACACACCAATCTATGTTTTTATTAAATTACAATATACATAAAACCACAAAAAACAATCTCATGTTTCTAACGTAAGCTGTAACTAAAAAGTTTTATCAAATCGATCATCCATCAACACACTAAATCCATTATAGGTAATGACCGCGGAGCAGCAACAGCAAGCAGCAGCGCGTCTTGTTCAACAGCAGCAACAGCAGCAGATTCTCGCTCAGCAAGCCCAGCAAACCGCGACGACGACAGCGCAAGTCCATCAATTGAATCAAGTGGTGACAACGGTAGCACAAGCGGCGAGCGGTTTGACAACGATGAAGGCTGCTACGGTGGCTGTAAGCTCGCCAAGCATCGTTACTACAAACGTAAAGGCTCGAGCAGCTGGCACTGTAGGTATGCAAGACGTTCGTACAAATCCTACGATTGTTACGAGCCTTCACACTGGTCAGCGACTCGCTGCCGCTAATCTTGTGGCTACCTCTCAAAATCCAGCAGTAATAGCACAGAAAAACATCGTCGGCTACACCGTCGCTACGGCGAATAGCAAGAATTTGACCCCTGCGCAGATCCAATACGTGAAACAACAACAATTATTGCGGCAGCAGCAACAGCAACACCTTAAAATTCTTCAGGCTCAAGCGGCGAGTGGTCAAAAGATGCCGGTGGCAGTATCAGCAGCAACTGCTGCTGCTGCCACAGCTCAACAACGTGGAACTGCACTTACGAAACAAGCTGGTCCAGCTGGTACCGTGATCGGACAACAACAAACAGTTGGAGCTGCCAAACAAAACGTCACTACTCGCCAGGTAAGTTATTAAAAATGTTTAACATAAATAAAAAAAAAAACGTATTCCATATTTAAGAAATGATAAAAATGTTTGATTTTTTACTATAGGTTTCTGAAGCAGACATGGCTGCATTCATTAAGCGCCAACAACAGTCACAACAGCAAGGAAAAACAGTTACGCAAGTTCAAGTGCCTGCTCAACCAGGACTTGCTGCTACTCAAGTATTCACCCAGACAGGACTTGTTCAACAAGCCGGAACATCAGGAACTGCTACGCCAGTAGCGACTTTGGTTAAGACTGCAGGCACTGTCACGGGCGTAAGAGCAGCCACACCGCAGCAGATAAGGCATCTGGCTTTACATCCACAGATACTCGCACAACGGAAACTTCCTGGACAGAAAGTGACTCAACTTGCACAGGTTGCTGGCAAGGGTGGTGTGCCAACGCAGTTAATTGTTCAGCAAAAGGGTGGACTGCAAGGCACGATGACCGTACAACAACTACAACAGGTCATGAAACAAGTACAGCCAGGCGCTACCATGCAACAGTTTACCCATGTAAGTATTCAAATATTTCAAAATTACAAAAATTTTAATTAAAGAAAAGCTAAACAATAAAATTTATATTAATAAAAGTTAAATATTCAATGTTTTAGCTTAATAAATTAAACAACAATTTATGAAACTCATAATAATCAGTAATCGAAGAATTTTCCCCATTTTAAGGTGTCGGCCGGACAAGCTACTGCTCAGCCGGGTCAAGTCGTGTTGGCTAAATCTCCGCTTCAAACTCGCGTAATTCCAGTCTCATCAGCTGCTCTAAAACAAACAATCCAGGTGGTAGCTGCTAGTACTGCCCAACTCCGTCAAGGTACACCTATACAAGGAAAACCCGTTGTAACGACAGCCAGGGCCAGTCCCGGACCGAGTCAAGTTAGACTTCAGACAATCACACATCAACAAACTCATGCACAGCAACAGGTGCCACAACAGCAACAGCAGCAACAGACTCAACAGCAACCCCCAACAGACTCACAACCAAAATGAATATGTTTTCTCGCACAAATAGTGAAGAATGTCAAGTTTCGTAGTAAACCGTCATAATATTTCATACTGCCATTGCAAGAGTTGTACATTGAAACTGAAACATTCCACATTTGCTTGCAGGTATTAGTAATCTGATAATTCTACGTAATTTGCGCAATCTGTAAATCTTTACAATCTTCATAAACTGAACAACTTAAATTCTTTTATTCATCTAATGGTGATTTTGTTTAAAGTAGATATTTACGATCGCAATTTTCATCGTCATGAAACGTTACAATTCTCGAATGTTTTCCTTTTTTATTGCAAAAGTATCGGTCGCACTTCATTAAATGATGTTTTGTAAATGAAATGATGTACATTGTTTTTATATTATCAAAAAATTTCGCGTTACGTAAACAGCAACAGCAAATAACATTGCATAATTAGATCAGTAGTTGTTCGAATCTTCATCTTTAATAATAACATAAATGTTATTAATTATGATTAAGTATATAAATTGTTTCAAAACTACAATGCAGTTGGAACTTAGGTAATCATTATCGCACAAATGTGTGATAATGGAAAGAGACTGATAATTAATAAATATTTCTTTAAAAACTTCATTTTTTTAATTTCAAAAACTTTCATTTCGATTTAATGATAGGATATAATTGTTAATACTCTTTTTAGCTCTTTAATGATAATTCGTTCAAATTTCCTTATCACTTTCCGTTGTGTAGGAATGACTTTCATATTTTATAGATTTGTTTGCATTGTTAAGACATAGCAGAACGAAAAATTAATTTTGTCAATAGAAAAAGGTTACAATGCTTACTGGTGATTGCATAGCTAGTACTGTACATATTCATTCAATTTTGTACTTACAAAATATCGTATATAAATTGAAAAATGAGTGTATAAATTATGTGAAAATTAATTAAAGGCTTTTAGAGGGTTAAAAAATAAGAGGAATGTCGTAATACATTCGCTGTATATATACATATATACATACTAGATAAAATAGCCTTTCTTGCAGTGTAAATCTGTAAAGTAAATATAAACGATTCTTTACAATAATTCAGTAATTGGTAGTCTTACATTTTTTGCAAAAACTGACTCGTGAGAAATGTATGCTAAAATCTGCGAAATAAAATTATTCATGCTCTAAACAGTATTTATAGGTTTTATTTTAAAAAAGCAGCAAAACTTAAGAAGTTAGGATTAACAATTGATAGTGCAGAATTGCGATTGCTGCCCATTCTCCGGTTATAAAAATGGAACGATTATTTGTTTTGCGCAATTGAAAAGTCGAAATAAAAGTAAATTTTAAGGTATAAACTTGTATGTATTGTATATTTAAGTGCGCTCAATAGGGTGTAAGCATACTTTCGTCGAAGCGAACTGATGAATAAAATTGTATCGATATTGTATATGTTTAATTCGTGTATTATAAATATTTCAAATAAATTTCTTCTACGAAGAATATTATAAAGCATTTGTTTTTTAACTCAACATTAAAATTAATTATTACAGACTCATATTAAATGTATTACAAAATATTGATTTAATTAATTAATTTTTATGTTATTATTATATCACCATCTCATTCATTTATTAAATAATTATTTACTACTAATTAGATACAATATTTTAAGAAATTCATGAAAATATATATTAAAAGCTTAGTTTATTATGTAATGTGTTAATTAGCTAGCACGTTATAAGTAACATCACAATGCTAAATGCTATTTATAAGTGAAAATAATTAACAGTCACTCGATTATATTTAATTCAATTTACACTTTCTGTTGATGTATAAAAAAATATTAAATGTAATGAATGAATATTTGAACTTTTAAAAAATAACAGAAAACTATTTTTTAAATTAAAAATAAAAAAAATGTCATGTTCTCTAAAATTGTAATAACTGTAATTTTCATTTGTGTATATCAGGCAAAATTAATTTATTAATGCAAGAAAAAAATCGAAAATTTTTATATTTGCGCCAGTTTTAATTTTTACCCAAAGTCTCCACGATGGCGCTACTATTATTTATCGCTAATTAGCCATGTCGCCAGCCAATTAACGTGACGATCGTAAGATTGGTATATAGATAGCTGTTGCAGGGCACTGGGCAGTGGGCACGAGGCCGTTTAAATTGAACCATTCTTATTTCCGGTGTCCACGAGGAAGACAAAGGCGAAAAGAAAGCGGTAAGCCTTATTACTGCATTCACAATATTGAATACCTTATTTTTATTTAAGAATTTCTTTTTTTGCTCTCCTTTTGTATTTAAACAGTTTTCTTTTGAGTTATTTAAATAAGAAATTGTGCTTTTTTTCTTGCACGTTACAACTACAGCTTACTGCTTCACTCGAAACACGCCATGGCGGCCTTAATCTCCACGATTGAATGATTGTTGATCTAAAAGTCAAAGCGAATGACAAAATTATGGTAAGTTCTATAAATTTTTTAATGCTACTTTTTGCATAAGTTATAAACAGATTCAATAATTTATAAAATAATTGTTATTAAATTTTACAAATTTAATATTACGAATTCAGTAATAGAATCTTATGGAAATGTAAGAAAATTAAAAACTCAATTGAAACAGAAATATTTACCTATCTGTATGATTTGGAGTTTTTAAAAATTAATTTTAAATAATTTAGAAAATCAAATTTTTCAAATGAAAATTGAATAACAAAAATTTTGAAAATAAGTACGTTTTCGTATGATCAAACTGTTAATTAATAAACAAAATTTTTATTAAATATAAAAAATTTAATATGGCATCGTAAAAGTTATGATTTTTCTGTTACTGCAGAATGTTACATCAATTAAAAATTCTCGGAACAGAATTTCAATTCTTGCCCGATTTCAGCCGAATTCGGAATGCAGCCTCTTCTCGTGCTCAGTTGATATCGCTCGAGACTAATTGTATGTCATCAAATTTTACAATCTAAATACATTTTATTTTCAACAAATATTAATTTTTTTCACGTTGCAGATTCCAGATAAAGAAAACCTTATGAGCTAGATTAGGCACTGAAGTTTTTAAGATTTTTTTTTTTTAGCTAGATTAGGCAGTGAAGTTTTTACGATATTTTTTTTTTGTATTCTTATTTAATTTTTATGTTTTACGTTTCGTGAGAATTTATTGTTTAGTCAGATAAGGGAAATTTTTTGAGCTAGATTTAATGTGAAAAAAAGATATTGGTATTTTAAGATTTTTTTTAGTCTTTTATTTTATTGTAAGTTAATTTTTATTTGTTCTTTTGTATTCTTGTTGTCTTATTTTCATGTATTTTTGTTATATAAAATTAGTGTACAAATTATTCATGTTCTAGATTAAGAAAACTTTGTGAGCTAGATTTATATAATTATATATATATTAAATTTATTATGTATTGTAATTTGTTTTTTATTATAAAAAAAATTATATGAAAATAAAAATTGTTTAAATCTTATTTTAATGTCGTTTTATACATTATTTTATTATTTTATTTAATTCATTAATTCTTTTCCCCTTATAAAATCTTTATTTATATGTGTAAGAAATTAATTTTCCTTTGCTCTCTTTTTTTTTCATTGTCAATCAATGTTCTACTAAAACGAACCAAATTCCTAAAAAAAAATCCTAAACAAAATTCCGATACTGATTTACGGTAAGATCGTGCAGCAGCAATTACACCGCACCAGCGCTCCGCATAGCGGCCGAGAAAAAAGTGCGGCAAATTTTCCTTCGGAGAAAAGATCTCTTTTCGAGGCATCAGCGCAGCTGCTGGTTCTTCCCAAGCGACGCTCACACATTTTCCGCTAACGGTGAAAACCGTGCGTCTCTGTTCTCCGCGAGCGCGCACTGCAGTTTCACAGTATACCTTGTCTACCTGCGTGCGCGCAAAAAAGGGGAAGGGAAGGAGAACAGAACCGTGAAACACAATACCTGCTCTGAGGTTATAGGTAAGCCTACCGAGTCCATCGGGCAAAAAGATGAGGTGTAAGCATCAGCTTCCCCGTCGTTCTTCTGCAGTAGCCGCCTGAGTGCGATGCCCGAATTGAGTGTACCTAAAGCGGACAGCGTCAGTCCGAGCATCGTCAAGGATTTGCGACAGTTTCGTTTCCAGAGAAAGCCAGTCAAGAAGATGTTCACGTGTAAGGGAGTTTTTTTTCGTAATAATGGCTCGCGCGACGCGATCTGATTTCTCTCCCTCTGTGTGAAATCTTGTGGAACTCTGAATTTGTTTTGTTTACGTTTGATTGTTGATCGAATGACCTATCCGACTAGTGTATAAGAACATCGCGTTCGATTTTGATTACTATTTATTTTTTGTTTTTAGAATATTATTCGTAAATTCGTTCTCTGATATGCTATATTAAGTTGTTTGAAATTTTTTTATTTGTCTTTATATAACTCAGTGATCATAAAACTATCAAGTGCTATTAAATCATATAACTGTTAAGATGGTTTTGTATTTATTTTTAATGAACGTTGTCGTTACAGCCGATGAGGATAGTAATTTAGCTGCTCCAGAGATACGTCGAAAGAATGTTAATCGAATTGTAGACAGTGATAGTGATGGAGGAAGTCCTGCCAAGGAGTCAGCATCTGATTCTGATAAAACTTCTGAATCATCAGACAGAGATGAGAAACTGAAGTACCTGACCAATTTATTTCCACAACATGATAAATCTGTAAGATAGCTTTATGTATTCGCTTCTGTCACTCATAATTTGCTTTTAAAAAACTCTAATTGTGTGAATTTTTAATAGCTTATAGAAACAACTCTCGAGCAAACAAATTGGGATTCTCAGGCAGCTCAAGAAAAACTTGAATCTTCTCGAAAAAGACCAGCTAAAGCAAAAGGGAGCAAATCTAAAAAACACAAACGAAAAAAGCATGATGAAGATGATGAGGATAATGATGTTGATTCAGAAGATGAAAATTTCAGTAAAACTAAAGTATTTGACAGGTACATAAAATAGAGTTTCTGATTTATTTTATTTCCAATTGATTAATTTTAACCTATAATTTGTATCTTCATTCCAGTGACGATGATTCTGATGTAGAAATATCAAATAAATTGACAGATGATAAAGCAGCAGTATTAGATTTTATGCAAAATGCATTGCCTTTGGAATTATTTTTACTGGATCAAGGCAGTCAAAAAAGAGTTAATGCAATTATTGCATCTAGACCATTTACTGGATGGAGGGACCTAGTTAAGAAATTTCAAAAAGTAAAATTTTTAGATACTGATCTTCTAAATTCAGCACAGGTTTGTTTTTGTTACTAAACTGAAGAAATGCTCTGTTCACTTTATTCTTTAAAAATTAAATTTTATATAATTACTTTTCAGGATTTATTGCACATGAGAAAAGTGATAGGAAATCTTATGAAGAAATGCTTGCGTTTATCAGCAAATATGGAAAAAGCAGTAGCTGCTGGTTCAACGGCTATAAAAGAACAACCAAAAGGCATACCGCCAGGCTTACAGTTAGCACCTTATCAAATGCTTGGCCTAAATTGGTTGGCTGTGATGCATGCACAAAAGGTCAATGGCATTTTAGCTGATGAAATGGGATTAGGGAAAACAGTGCAGGTCATTGCTTTTCTTACTTATCTTAAAGAAGCAAATCTCATTGATGAAACAGATGGACCTCACTTAATTATTGTACCTAGTTCTACTATGGGTATGTACTTGTAAAAATTGACGCATATTTTCAAAGATTTTATAATAATTTTGTAATTATTTTTTAGAAAATTGGAGCAATGAATTCGAGCGATGGTCTCCTGGTCTCAATATCGTTAAATACTATGGTTCTCAAGAGGAACGCAAACAAATGAGATTTGGCTGGCGAAATGGCGATTTAGATGACGCAGATGTGATATTAACAACGTATAATCTTATTAGTAGCACTCCAGAAGAACGTCGGTTATTCCGGGTCTTACGAACTAAATATGTTATTTTCGATGAAGCACATATGTTAAAAAATATGAGTACTTTAAGATACGAAAATTTAATTAGAATAAATGTGAGTTACTCTTTTATCTGAATAATTTTTATTTATCTGAACTTTGCCAATATAAAATGAATGATATTTTTAGGCACAACACCGAATACTTTTGACGGGTACACCACTGCAAAATAACTTACTAGAGTTAATGTCTTTACTCATTTTTGTAATGCCGTCTATGTTTGCACGAATACAAAATGATCTCAAAAGTCTTTTCTCTAAAAATCCAGTAAGTAAACTGAAACTTTCATTTATACATATATTTCTTAAAATAGTAGCATACATGTTTTTCCATATTCTAGAAAATAGCTGGAAAGTCAAGCGAAGATAAACCACTTTTTGAAGAACAACAAGTTAAAAATGCTAAACAAATTATGAAACCTTTTGTCTTGCGTCGTTTAAAAACCGAGGTTTTGAAAGACATGCCACCGAAAAATTATGAAGTAATACATTGTCCCTTAATAAAAAAACAATTAGATATGTACCAAGGTTTAATAGCTAAATTTTCGGCTGAAGCTGGGAGAAGTCAAGAATTGGATGGTACCGGTATGATGATGCAGTTACGTAAACTTGCAAACCATCCACTTCTTTTACGAGATTATTATGATGAGGATAAATTACGGGTTAGTACGATTACCTAAATTTAAATGAATAGAATAATTAATTTCAATATTTTACAGAGCATGTCTAAAAGACTTATTGGAGAACCTGGCTGGAAACAGAAAAATTCTCAGTATACGTTTGAAGATCTATTATTTATGTCTGATTACAAAATCAATCAGCTCTCGCGAACTTATAAAAGTTTAGCTGGATTTGGTTTGCCACAACACTTAGTTCCTGAATCAGGAAAATTCAAAAAATTAGATGAACTTTTAGGGGATTTAAAAAATGATGGACATAGAGTACTAATATTTAGTCAATTTACAATGGTTTTAGATATCGTAGAAGAATACTTAACAATTAGAAATCATAGGTACCTTCGGTAAGTAAGAATTTTATAAGTTAAAAGTATATTGTAAGTTTGAACTTAAAAATTAATAATCTTTTTAAGGCTGGACGGTCAGACGCCAGTTATTGAGAGACAAGACTTAATAGATGAATTTACAGAAGACCCTGATATATTTATTTTTCTACTATCTACAAGAGCAGGCGGTTTAGGAATTAATTTGACTTCTGCCGATACAGTTATTATTCATGATATAGATTTTAATCCATACAATGATAAACAAGCAGAAGATCGTTGTCATAGAGTTGGACAAACTAAGTAAATAAAGTTACAAATATGATACTTATAGATAATTAGCATTATTATTAAAATTTTTTTTTAATTACAGACCTGTAAGAATAATTAGATTGTTAAGCGAAAACACAATAGAGGAGGGCATGTACAAAATAGCGCAAGAAAAATTAAATCTAGAGCAAAAACTTACTGGCAACGAAGGTAAATTATTAAACAGTGTAATTGTTATAGGAAATAACTTTAAGATTTTTCTAATATTTTTTTTACTATTACAGAAAACGAAAGTACAGAAAAGAAAAGTGTTCTGAAGTTATTAAAAATGACATTAGGGCTCGACCAGAATAAGTCGTTAACATTATCTCCAAACAAAAACGGTGTTCACAATGGATTTCCCGAAGATGATTGATCTTTATGTAGAAATTTTTGTCTATACAATATTTGTGATGTATTTTGATACTCAAATCGTATAAGTGGATGTAAATGTAAAAGTTGAGTAATTATTGTAAAAATTTTCGATTAATTTATATCGATCGATTGATAGTTGTACAAATTATTCTTTTGCAATCTCTGCCTCTATACAGCGAATGTTATATGCGCCATATTTTAATTACAAGGTGATTCATAATAAATTATATCATTCCTTGCTTTTTATATCGGCTTTTAAGTTATTTGGTCTACATTTAATTGTGCACCATATTAAATCTGTTTTTAAAAATATTTTTATACACTTCTTCGACACAAAACAATGTTAGCAAAAATTTAAAGACAATAGACAAAATTTTCACAATTGAAACTTGAAAATTCAATTTATTTTATATTTTTGTCTAAACGTTACTGTATCAATAAACACTTTAATTAAACAATTATTTACCCCAATTATTGATATATCAAATATTTACTTCTTCTTTATAAGAAAACAAACAATTCCACTTTCCTGTAATAAAATGTAACAGTGAAAAATTGAAAAAACAATTTTAATAAATACTAGAAATTTACTTTTTGTTAAAAAATCGTATAGCAAAAGAATTTAAAATATTGTTTTAAATTTAAAAAAAAATTATGCAAAATATAAAGTTTGGAAATTTGATTTCATTATTTTGCGCAACAGTTTAAAAACTAGACAAGCTCATTAGATAAGTAATGTCTTGGCAATTTCAAACAAAACCGTAAATTAAAGTTAGTTCTCGGTAATCATTATATCACATTGCGATTGAAACTTGAAAATAATGGATGGAGACAAAACAGTACTACTTAAAAAATAAGTAAATTTTTAAGCGATTGCCACGCGCAAATTATTTCATAATTTACGATGATAAAGGAAAAGTCTATAAAAAAAATTTAATAATTAGAATGAAATAACAAATTTTCTAAAATGTTAATAAAATGTAGATTTTCAACTGCGATTGTACACTTTAAAGAAGGTCACGTAAATCTTTGCAGAAAAATTTGTTAAAATATTCGATTAATAATTTTAAAATTTTATACAATCAAAATTTCTTGATGCCAAATAAAATGAAATCTAATAGCAGATTTTAATCTTTCTTTTACACTTTTTCTTTATTCAAAATATAAGAAAATATAAAAGAAAATGGCCGAGTCCATTCTCCTTATTAGCACAAAAAAGATTTCTGTTAGCTGCGTTTAACGTTAATATCGGTGACACAGTTGTACGAATTCTAAAAAATCATTACCTAGAAATAAACATTTCCTTATCTCATTCGATTTTTTAAAAATTTTATGATAAATTAGTAAAATATCGCTCTTATTCATAAAGACTTTTAAAGGCGTGGCTTGATTCGATGGAAACATATTTCGTTTTCGATATCAAACCATAAATTCATTTCTAAGAATAAAAGTAATGTGTTTATTAATTTTTATTACAAACTCATCATCGAAAGTGTTGCAGCTGTTGATGGGGAAAGTTAAGTTTGATACTTGATGCAACTTATGATTTCTGTATGACCCGCAGTTATATCATTCAATCAACGCAACGTTGTCGATTTGCTTTAGCCTTTTAATTCTTAATGGCGTTTAAAATAATTTCGATTTCTTGACTGATAAAGAAAAATTGAAAAAATTGAAATGACAAATATATTAAAACCTTATTTTTTAACATTTCGCCTTCAGTGCATAATTATAAATTTCAAAGAACCATTGATGTTTTTATGATCTCAACTAATAGATTCAATCACCTCGACGAATAAATATTGTCGTTCGGAAAATTTCGGCAATATAAATGTAAAACTCTTTTCTGGATAAAATTAAATCGATCGCAATCAAATGGCGCCTTTAATATAAATTGGATTTATAAATAATTTAAATAAAGCGAGCAGAATGAACATAAATCATTCTTTGTTATTTTAACAAAGCATTTTCCGTTTCTCGGAAAATATTTACTCATGAAAAGCTTTTAATACCATATTTTTAGAATGCAATTTTTTACATTTCTTCTACATTTTCTCTCGCCTTAATAAAGTGGTTATAATTAGAAAAAAAATAATTAAATATGAAATATTATTAATTAATTAAATTTTTACATCTAATTATGCACGACAAGAGTTTCTTAGACTTGAGTATATTAATTATAATTATATACTTGTAAACGAATTCTAATTTAATGATCTCTCTCCCAATAGCATTTGTTTAAAACTAAAACTATTTAATAACTCCGTCTAACTCGTTCTAAAAGATCATTGCATATTAGCTGATGTCGCACTAAAGCGGATCACATTTCCGGGCATAATTTTAAATAAAAAGTAGGTATCCGAGTTATCGTTTTTTGTATGCCTTCAAATGAAAGAGAAGGTCAAGTATCAACCTTGTATGTACATTCTATACATTCCCGAACATCTTAAAAAATCTAAAGAATCGTATCGCGTTTAAATTCCTCGCGAGTAATAAAGTCTGTATTACAGAAAATTGCACATTTCAAACCGGAATTAAAACAAATTAGTTCGATTCAGTAAAACTGCATCTGAACGGCAACGGTTCTTCGGAAAAAAAAAATTAAAAATTAAAAAATATGTAATTCCCCGGAACGACCGTCGACACCTATAGAACCTTTTTTATCAGCATCTTATCAAAATCATCCGACGAGGTGAAGCGTGTCTTCCGCTCCACCATCGTCATCCTCGTGCAGCAGAGCAACGTCAAAAGACATAACAGCCATCAAAAATATCGACTGCACTCAGCAGCTCGAGAGCGAAAGAGAGAGAGAGAAACGGCCGCCACGCGCGATTCCGTCTCGTGCGACTCAAGCGCTCTGCGCAAAGGTACCTTTTAGCTCGCTAAGCAAGCATCAGTAGAAGCAGCAGCAGCAGCAGCAGCAGCAGGAAGACCAGCTCGGCCTGCTAGCGGCCACTCGTGGACTCAACTTAACCCCCATAGGGAGCGAAGCTAGCGAGCAAAACACACAGTCGCGCGCGTGTGCTCCGCACCAACAAAGCAGAGCAAAGCAGAGAAAAATACAATAGAATATTGGCCTTTCCAGCCTCAGCGCCAAGGCGACACGTGACAAAAGGAGCAAGGTAAATGCGACCTGGCTGAGCCTCAAAGAGACGGCATGGCTGGGATTTTCGACATTGAGTTGCACGACGGCGAGATCGTAAACCAGGAAGAGTCGGACGATGACGCCATCGACAACAACGTGGTGAGTACCCGAGAGCAGTCAAGGCTAACGACGGCGGAACTTTCCTGGCTAATCAGCTTTTGATTTCAGGTCGACTACGACGAGAGCCCCAATGTTGAGTCCATGCTTGAGTAAGTGCACGCTTTCGCCTGACACCCAGCGGGAGGGGGGGATGGCGTTGTTTTGGACGCTACCCGAACTGCGGGCCCGAAAGAACTTTGCACGCGGGTATTTATAGAGGGAATTAGTAAATTCGAGCATTCTTAATGGATGTTTATTGGTATTAATAACAAGTAGGTCACCCAATTACACTGACCAGCGTGCAGAGTCTTTTGGTTTGTTATGAAAGTAGAGTAGATACTTGTTTCTTTATTTCCAAGCCTCGAAGATGCAAGGATTTTGTTTTGAGAAACCTACGTTTAAAGTGAAATTTTGCTTGTTAGGTCTGAGTCTAATATTGAGCGAGTTCATCTGAACGAGCAAAATGTCAACCCTGGACAGAAGACTGGGCCTCGAGATTTTGAACTGTGCAAAATCTTGGGCGAAGGTGGATATGGCAAGGTCTTTCAAGTTAGAAAAATTACTGGCAAAGACAAAGGCAGCATCTTTGCTATGAAGGTATTTTTTATTTTGGGAAATATTCTTTTTGTAATTATATTATTTATAGTTTTTCGAATTTGGTTTAAATAAGTATTATTAGTAATCTAAAGTCATGAGATTTAAATTAAGATTTCTTTCTTAGGTGCTAAGAAAAGCATCAATAATCAGAAACCAAAAAGATACAGCTCATACCAAAGCAGAGAGAAATATTTTAGAAGCTGTGAAAGTAAGTATTTAAAATTATAATTAGGTTCAGCTAAAAAAATATTAAAATATGTAAAACGATATTATTTCTTTTCTTTGCAGCATCCATTCATAGTAAATTTAATGTATGCCTTCCAAACTGATGGTAAACTCTATCTTATATTAGAATACCTTTGTGGAGGTGAACTCTTTACTTACCTAGATAGAGAAGGCGTTTTTTTAGAAGATACGGCATGGTATGGTTTGTTTACTTATACAACTTTGCTAAATTTAAAAAAAAAAACAAATTATAACTATATTTTTTTGCAGCTTTTATCTTTCTGAAATCATTCTTGCATTGCAACATCTGCACAATCAAGGAATCATATATAGGTAAATATATAACAAAATGCAATTCAATTTTGATATAAACATTTATAATTTTTATTTTTAGGGATTTGAAACCAGAAAACATATTATTAGATGGCGAAGGTCATGTAAAATTAACTGATTTCGGCCTTTGCAAAGAACATATTAAAGATGGCATAGTAACACACACATTTTGTGGAACTATTGAATATATGTAAGTTTCTTCTAAATTTAATTCAACTATTTACTAAATAATAATAAAAATAAACATTAAAAATATTTTTCGATAATCAGGGCACCTGAAATTTTAACTCGAAATGGACATGGAAAAGCAGTTGATTGGTGGAGTTTAGGAGCACTTATGTTTGACATGCTTACTGGAGTACCTCCATTTACTGGATCAGATAGAAAAAAAACCATAGAAAAGATTTTAAAAGGAAAACTTAATCTACCACAGTATTTATCAAGTGAAGCTAGAGATTTGATTCGTAAATTATTGAAAGTTAGTATTGTTTAATTATTATTTTGCAAAACTACGAATTTATTTTAACAAAATATAAATTAAATATTAATTTTTATAGAGACAAGTAGTACAAAGGTTGGGATCTGGACCAGATGATGCTGAACAAATAAGAAATCACTGTTTCTTTAATCATATTAATTGGCAGGATGTAATTTCGCGAAAACTTGTTCCTCCCTTTAAACCTTCATTGGTAAGAAGTACATAAATTCTCATTTTGTATACCTTATTATTTATTATCACAAAAGCAAATCAAATATATTTTCCTTATTTTTTTTAGAAAAGTGCCGATGATACATCGCAATTTGACGAACAATTCACCGCAACAGTGCCTGTTGATTCACCAGTTGAAAGCAAGCTGAGTGAATCTGCCAATATGATATTTCAAGTAAGTTCCATTATTTTGTTAAAAATTTTAAATTAAAAACACTTTTTTATCTAACAAGTGTTCCCTCTGTCTTGTAGGAAATAAAATAAATATTTGTAACAACATAAAAAATATTTGCCTAGAAATTTTGAATCCTTATTTTTTGTTACAGGGTTTCACATACGTAGCTCCTAGTGTTTTAGAAGAAATGTATAACCCACGCGTGGTCACTCCCAGAACTGAGCAGAGAAATCTTCTCAGTAATAGCCACAGTAGACGTCATCATGGCTTCGCACCTCGAACGCCGGATGATCATCTGCGATCACTGTCGAATTTCCATCATCATAGGTATAGATCGCTGCATTTGTTTACGGGCCCAAAATAGTTGGACGGTTAATAACTCAAATGTTTCAGGCTCACTGTTCAAAGACACCACAGTGGCGATGACACCGAAATGATGGATGTAGGCCAATTACCAGGCCATGTATAGTACACAAAATGTCATAGTAACAGTTTTTAAGCAACCGCCAAGTTTCCACAGTCGCGGACCAAAGCCGCGGACGAGAGATTTCGTTGACACCACGACATGTAGTTTGCAATGATGTGTTGCGTTGTATGCACGAATCGTTGAAATTTGGTGATTGCTCATTAGTTAATTTACCTTTTTCTTAAACTGCAAAGAAACAGCGACAATTAATGCTAATCATGCAGCTTGGGAGAATATATGCTTGCAAAAGGGGTTTGCCTGGATGCAAGCATTTTACATAAACTGCTTTGTTAATGGTTTGATAACAAAGCAGAGTTGTGTGTGCTTTTGTGTACGTATGTATATATTTAAGAGGGAAACATTTCGTGAAAAATAATCGTGCAATTTGGTAAAACTTTAATCTTCCCAAGACCGGAAATAAAGTAACTTGTCTTAAATTATGACGGACAGAAACGGTTCATTAAAACAATGCCAATGTAATATTTGAGGACAACGCTGCTGATAAATATTTTTTAAAACAGATGTACATAAACAAAATAGAACATTGAATTGAATAGGAATTCTTGGGAAGATTTAGCGAATGATTCTAACGATTTAAAGTAAATTAAAGAATATATATTGAGTTTAAATTCAATTGATTTTATTAGTTGTGCTAGAGTAACTTGAATAAATGTACTTTGCATTTTAAAAGTTTGAAATTATGCAATATTCTGTACAGTACATTTTCTTGCTAACAAAAGATAAAATTTCCGTATCTGATTCACTGATAATTCAACAATAATTTCGCACAGTGAATTTGTCAGAATCAATATTGAGATACCACAGTTACCTATTTCAGTAGAATCAGTTGGATCATTGATTTACTATCAATTTATCAATTGATTTTTAAAAAAAAATATTATAGTAGCTAGTTCATAGCTATTAATTTAAGTAGCATTTCTAACATTAGTTTATGACTTCTTAAAAATCAGTGTACACTAGTGGTTCAAAAGTTCTCTATAAAATTTACTTTTATAATTAAATATTCTTAACACAAAAGTGCAGAACGAATCAATAATTACTTGCAATTAAATATTTTCAAATTTTATTTAAATTATTAACAACAACATTATAACAAATATTATTTTGTGCTTTGATCAATGAACTGCATTTGATGACATTAAAGCATTTCGAAACATTTCAACAAATATAAGTAATATTTTAATGCTCGGATAAAGACGGTTAAATTATTACTATTTTTTTCTAAAAAAAAGTCATACAATTGTAATGTATTTAAATGCCTCTTTTAGTCTTTTAAAACTATTTAATTTATTAAGTACTTAAAAAGAAAAATTAAAATATTCAATTTAATTTTTATTAAATTTTTTTTTTATTATAACTTTTAGTTGTTTCACGATTATTTTTTATTTCTGTTCTTATTTCTAAAAAACCGAATACATAATATGCAAGTGCACACAGAAATAATAAGAGCATGATATACAATGAAAAGTTTTAATGATTTATTTTAAAACATAAAAATATAATTTTTTATGATAGTTTAATAGCCATCTTGAATTATAAATATGATCCTTATATTTCTTTTTTTTTTTGTTTTTTTTTTGTTTTTTATAGTTACTAAAATGTCCCTTCTGAAATTTTCATATTTTTTATATAAAATAAAATAAGTGATTTTGTAAACGTTCATTTCTGCACTGAATGTGTTAAGAAATAAAATCATATTTTATATCTGCGTTTCATTTTACTTTTTAATTAATTCATTGTAAAAATAATCACATAAAATGCATTAATTTTTCTCGTGTAAATAATTTACGTTGGAGAAAAATTCAAAACCTGTTAGTAGATAATAATTATCGTATTTGAACCAAACTGATTCTAATATATTTCATGAAATAAAGGAGCCAAGAAAGCATGGAATCCATGTGTGAGTGATAGCTCAGAATTTAAACTGCCCAAGTGTTCACCGCCATAATAGTTGGCTGAATGAATTTTACATAGATACACGCATACTGTACGCATAAGATTCGAAACATTAGTTATTGAATGTATATTGTTAAAAGTAACTGTAATAGTAACACATTGAGAGTGGAATGACACGTTACATTAATTAATCAGGATCTCAAAAATTTTTGCCGATTGTGAGAAAAATGACTTTATTTTATTTTATTTTTATTTTTTTGCTAAAGAAAATTGTATTTTTCGTACGTATTAATAGAATAGGTAAACGTCTATTCAAATTAGAGGGAGGGATTTTCTTATTTTTGATATAATTTTCGTAACAATAAATCATGATTCTGCGTTAATTCAATATTGAAATATGTATATCACAAATAATTATCTTTTATAAGGACTTTATAAAATTAATAAATATCATAAGTATGTAATTTGGTACATCTGCAATTATATTAAAAATGCTATTACTATAGCAAGTTTAATTAGTAATGGTTTGAAAATGTAACAACAACAAAATGTCAAAATAATTACACATTTTTTGTAATCATTTTATTAAGATATTTTCATAATTTTAAATTTATTCATGTGTTTTTCTTAAATATAAATTACAAAAAATAATAGAGGAGAAATTTTTTCCCTCCCTCCAAAAAAATTAATATGATTAAGAAATTTAGTTCATACAGAGATGCATCATTATAATTTTAGGTAATGAACCAATAAAAAGCAACGATTTAGTACAGTCTTGTGAAATAATCTTGTTATAGACCAAAATGAAGACCCAAACTCCAAGAGGTTCATGTTCAAAATCCTCGTAAAAAGTTTGTTAACTCCATGTATGTTTTGATACAATGCTTATTTATTAGAGTTTGCAATTCTAGAAGCTCTTGTAATGACTAGATATACTAATAAGCTGAAGTTTATTATTAACAAATTTCAAACTTTAAATTTTTTGTTAAAAAATTCTATACTTCAAAATATCATCAAAAAATTCATGTACTCACAGTAAAATGTTTACATACTATTGTAAAAAACTGACTGCTGAACGAATTAATTTAAATATTTAAATTATTTCTTTAAATTGAAAAAAAATATTTCTTTATTTAGGTAAGCTATTGTATCTATTGTAGAAAACTGACTGTGGACAATTTAATTTAAATTTCTAAAATTGCTTCAATAAATTAAAAAATGTTTTTGATTCTGTCTAGATAATTTAACAATATTTATTATAAAATTTTTAAAGTATGTAACTTTTACAAGAAGTATTTTTTATAGATTTTTAGCATTTATTATCAAAAATTTCAACTTTCATTTTTCTTTACATTTCATATTTTTTTTTTAAATTTGAAACTTTTGATTTTGGTCATTGGTCACGAAATACCATAAAACTTGTATTCATGGAATTCTTCCTGTCAATTTTTAAAAATTTACAATGTATTAGAGCTACATTTAGCATCAAAGTAAATTTGATAAACTACGTTTCTATTTGTTTTACTTCAAATTTAAAAATCTTTACCTCTTCAAAATCTTGGTGTTAAATCATTAGAAAGGGCTATAATGTGTCAATTTATTTATCTATAATTAATGTAATTTATAATAAATAGAATATTAATCACTGTTTTAATTGAATGATTTGATTATTATTTTACAAATAAAAAATTAAATTACATATAAGTTTGCGCTATATATTATTACAATACTTTTCCTTTTCGACACCCTTTAGTAAACTAATTGAAATTTTAATTTTTAGTCATTTAGTTATAAAAATAACTATTCTAGTGCAGCAATGATTTTGTGAATATTCTAGTCTACATTTTATTTACAGTTAATCTGACACTTATTTTATTAATAAACAAACTGATATTTATCAAAATATTAATTTAAAATAAGTGTATCTTAAGTAAATAATTCCAAAAATACTTTATCTGCGACGTTTATCATTTTTCTTATGATGTCTCTGATCATCTCTTGAAGTACTTCTTGATCTCCTCCTAGTTCTTTCTTTATCAACTGACATACTTCTTTTCCTTCTACTTTTATCTTTAGTGACTGAGATACTTCTTGATCTATTTCTTCTACTTTTTTTTTTATCTACTGATGCACTTCTTGATCTTCTCTTTGTATGTCTCTCATTATCAACCGACATACTTCGTAATCTTCTCTTCCTACTTCTCTCATTATCAACAGATATACTTCTTGATCTTTTTCTACTTCTTTCATTATCGCGTGAATTACTTCTGGATCTTTTTTTCCTACTTTTTGACTCGCTTATTTCATTATCACGTGAACTACTTCTGGACCTTTTTTTCCTACTTTTTGAATCACTAATTGAATGTGATTTGTATAGATGATTTTCTTTTTCTTCTTTAATTTTATTTTTAGATTTATATTCATCTTTATATTTACTTGCAGGTTTGATTTCCTTCTTAACTTTTTTATTTTTCCTTATTTCTCTTTTCTTATCTTTTTCTGAACAAGAACTGCTTGAATCACTGTCACTTTCACTGCTGCTGCTGCTGCTGCTGCTGCTACTACTATCACTGCTATCACTATTAACTTTGGATTTTGATTTAGATTTTTTTGATTTCTTTTTCTTAAGTCTTTTCTTTTTCTTTTCTAGTTTCTCCAATCTCCGAAGAAGTTTTTTCTTCTCTTTCTTTGATAAAGTTTTTATAAATGCTGCATCAGATTGTTCTTCTTCTTCTTCCCCTGCAGAAACCATTAGGTCTTGATGTTGAGGTACACTTAAATGCTGTTGAGCATTGAGTGCTGATCTAGAAAAAACAAATTTATAATTCATTATTAATACAAGTTGTCATAAATTAAAATATTTTTAATATTATTATGATATTATTATTGTATTTCTATTTTGTAAGTGGACTTATTGTCCGTAAAAGATAAAATAAATAAATTATGAAAAATTACTTTTTTAATGCCAAGCCATCTTCTCTCATTTGTTGAACTAATGTTAATGCATCAGGTGCTGGTGATGGTACATCTGTAGAATTACTATTGGCCATAACAACACTCATCGCTTGACTGTATAAGGGACATTCCTTGTCTTTAAAAAAAAATAATTAATTAGTAAAAATCTTCAACGAAACTGTTTCCAATAATAATTAATCAAAAAATATAAATGAATTTTACCTGTATTTATATGACCCCATTTGTGACATTTTATACATCGTACATTACGTACTTGAATACCAAAAGGTTGATCCCTAATTTCACTATCTCCTTTACAATAACTCTCCCTAGGTGCATTATATTTTCTTTGCCACTCAAATTTATATTCAGGTTCGTTGTCTTCTTTTTCTCTTTCTTTTTTAGCTCCAGGAGGGGGTTCATACATAAAATTAACACTCAGTTTGTCCTTGCTTTCCTTACTCAATAAGGCTCTAAAATCAAAACATAGATTTATTAATTAAACTTGCCTATTTAAAAATAACAATAATTAAATTGAATTGTAAATTGTAAAATTTTAATAAAATATTTAAAGTTACTTGAAACACTACATTAATCTTGTAATTGTAATTATTACTTTCATTAGAAGCTAAAAAAAAATTTTTCAAATACAATATTGTTTATACTTTATGCTAAACTGATAAATTAAAAAAAAAGTTTAATTATCAAAATAATAGTTTATATAAATTTAGGGAAATGGTTTCTTCTGGATGCAGACATTTTTTGTTATTGATATTTTTGAAAACTATTTTAAAAAGTTCGATTTAAATTAAGAAAAAAAAAATTTAATTAGGACAAATTTCACCCATAACCTCAAAACACATATCAACGTACTTGTTATTGTGCAGGTCTTGCTCTTTTTCATATTGCATTCGCAATTCCTCCTGCTTCTTTTTGTATGCGTCGGCTTGCTGTTCGGCCATCCATACCTGCAAAAATTCCAAAATTAAACAACATTCTCTAAATTATTGAGCCAGACGGCTTGCCCAATGCACACAAGACTAGTGACAACTTACTCGCTTCAAATTATCCCTGGAGGCTGGATGAAAGAATTTCTTACACATGTAGTTGTTAAAACCCTTCCCCATCTTGTCTGTAGCTTAGTTTTTCTTGAATTGGAAACAAATTTTTAAAAAGCAGCAATTTAGCTCGACACTTTTTCCGCAGCAAACGCGATAGACACTAAAAGTCTAAAAACAACCCCCACTTCACCACTCTTTTCTCCGAGGGTCACGTGATCAGTAACGTTGATCTGACGCAGCTAGCGACACTTTAATCTTTATACTTATGTATGTTGAATTGTTGAATTGCATTTTTCACTACAAATTAACAATTATTATTACACTTACAATTTTAAAATGTACAGTTATAATGTTATAATAAATTTTAATATTCTAATAAAATTATTTTTATTATTAGTTATTTTTCATTACATAATTTAAACCTTTTTCAACTTTTTTTTTAAAGATAAACTTTTTTGCCACAGCTAGTATTTCCTTGTAATAAAAATAGTACACCTGATTTCCTACAGTATAATTACAATATCTTATTTTACAAAAGTTCATACATAAAAACAATTTACGAAAATTGAGCTTCTGATATAAATATATGACTAATAATAACAATAACTAAAAATTGAATATAGGCGATGATTATTAGTAGTAGCAGGTGGCGCTGAATCTGCGCTTCGCGTAAAAGGCAAACACTTGTTCCGATTTTGCAACTTTCTATCATCCCTCCCTATCTGATTTTCAGACGGCGAGCAAAATTCAAGAAACGTCACATAATTTATTCAATACCCAGCAACAAGTTAAGATAGTGCGGTTACTCAGTTTCTTATTTAACAAGTGTTCCTCAAAATGACTTGCCCAAGTTAGAAGCAAAAAAATAAACAGAAATTAGCAGTCGATACAAAAACATAACCTCCGGTGGGTGTCAATGGTTCAACAATCACTCAATTAGCGTCTGATCAATGTTATTTTTAAACGGGCCTCAATCATCTAAAGATATCCTGCGTTCGAGCTGAGTTGAATAGCTGGGAATTGAAGGGATAGAAACATGTCGCAGCGACGCCGGAGATTCTGAGAGTGTAACACGTAGATGACCTCTAAATATTTTTTGCGGGAAGATTCGCACAGTGGTCGATGCAAAAATGAAGTGCAACGAGAAAAATATGATCGCCTTCGCGACTTCCGCCACACCAGTTGATCGCGAGGGCTGGCTAAACAAGAGAGGTGAAGTCAATCGCGCTTACCAGAGGCGGTGGTTCGTCCTAAAAGGGAATATTTTGTTTTACTTTGATCGCAGAGGAGACAAGGAACCTGTTGGTATGATTGTGCTTGAAGGATGTACAATAGAGTTAGCAGAGGACGAGGAACAGTTTGGGTTTAAAATTGTCTTCCATGGCCCGAATAATAGGAGCTACATTTTAGGAGCTGAGTCTCAGGTGTGCAAATTTTTGTTTGCTTAATAGTTTTATAATATTTTTTTGTATTGTAGACAATATTTGCATTTTGGCTTGTAGGAATCTATGGAGCAGTGGATGAAAGCATTAGCATGTGCTAGCTATGATTATATGAAATTGATGGTGGCAGAGTTACAAAGGCAATTAGATGCAGCTGAGGAAGAGGAAACTGCAGTAGCAGCACCTGTAGAATTACCAAAAGTACCTCCAAGACAACGACATAATCCGTTCAATAGACCAGAGTCACATCACAGATCTCAGAGTGTTAGGTCAGCACCTGGTAGAACAGAAAATATACCTAGAACAAAAGTGTCCTTTAAAGACTTACATAAATTATATGGTAGAAAGATTTTAGAAGATTTAAATGAGTGGAGGCATGCAAAGAAAAATGCAGAGGCACCTTTAATAATTCTCTGACCTTGAGATTTGTAAATGTTATCAAAAGAAAGATACAATTTTAATGCCTCTCTGAGATAATTATTTTTTTCATGACTGTTCTATTTAAGTGGTACTTGTTTAAGATCAATAGATTAGACGTTTTCATACGATTATTTATTTTTCTATTTGATAAGAGAACTATAAATAAGTTAACTATCACTATAGAATTGTTAGTCCATTTATAGTGTAAATTATATGAGAATTCACTTGCCAAGGTATTATTATGATTAAAATTAAATAAGAAAACAAAAGTATTTTAAAAATCTTTATTTTACATTGTAATTACTGTAACAAATAAATAATTAAACAGCCAGCTGTGTTAAAATAAAGTTAATGCAGTACTGTAAAAAAATACGCAATTTAGTACACTTTAATCCAATACCTTCTAATAAATACAGACAAAGCCTCATTACCTACTTATACTATGACTCATATACATATAATACAGTGTCAAATCGTGAAGTTTTAGTAAATTTTATATTACCAAAACTTTTATAAACGTGGTTAAATAGAAATATATTTATATAAAAATAATGAATCAAGTACTTCATTAAAAGTTGAAGAGTCAAATTTTGTTACAAGTCCTTTAAAACTTGAATTCAGTCGCTTTTCTATTATCAAATTCAAATTCAAATTCGCAATATTTTTATTTAAATTTAAAAACGCTTTTCTTTCTAGCATCACCGGGTAAATGTCTAGCGCCAAGTAACAGCCGAGCCTTATCTTCTTCCTGAGGAGTCACTTCCTCTTGCAGACCTCTTGGTTTAATTTGTAATTTCTGCTTGATTGCTTGGCTAAGAATCACGCGCCTTGAGTCACTTTTCATGGCCAATAAAAGATCCAGCCATGTCCACGTTACATTGTGATATTCCAACGTAGGTATTACTAGAGCGAAATCTCGTACATCTTCCAAATTCTTTTCCTTATTGCCCTGTTAATAATAAAACATTGTTTAATGTACTGCGTTATCTTGCTTTGTTAAAGAAAAAATATATATAATACTTGTAACCGAATTTATACCTTGTAAGATACTCTCACAGGTACTTCTGGAATTTTTATATAAATAAATAGCTTGTTCTTATCAGCTCTTTCTTTCATTTTTTCTACATCTTCTCTCCTTTCCATGGGTACATAAAATGATGAATCTCTGGTGGGAACTGGTTGTTCCTCTGTACCATCAGGATCTCTTTCAGGGAAACAAAATTTCAACATTGTGTTGAAAAACTTTTTAGTTAATCCTGTAAATAAATTAAATTTATAAACTAAAAATGCTATTATCCAGATAATCATGAGCAATTTAATTTGAAAATTAAAAAATAACTTTTAATAAAGTTAGATATTTTTAAGTTTTTTATGTCTGATGATGTTTATGCAAGTTATCAAGTGTTGACTGATTGAGAGATTTCGCATTCGTCATCAATTATTGAACTGTAGATAAGTATGAAAAATCAACAAAGTGTTCACGGTTCTTAAATAAAAGTATTTGCCTTCGGCGCGCTCCCGCACGCCTTGATCAGATCCGTAAAATTTTAAAAATTTAAGAAACATTTACTCAAAATTAAATAAATTCAATAACTATTTTTCGAAAAAATTAAAAATTGATTTCTTAAAATATATGATAATATGCGATAAGTGTAATATTTTCAATATTATTAAGTTTGATAAGAATTTCTTACCAATTGTAAGTGGAACGACGTTGATTTCAAAATGCTCTTTCACCGATATTCCAGCTACCGGAGCTTTTTCCCTGCAAAAAACTCTCAAAGCCCTCTGCCTATCAACAGGCATGTTATTCTGTAGCTCCGTAGGTGCAAGAACATCCGTGTAGATCTGATTCGGTAGCAGATTCGTCATCCTGACATACCCGAGCTCGAGTAAATGCTCTACTGAATCGTCCGTTTTGCTGGTTTTTGTGTACAAGAAATTAGTAAGGATGAGATCAGCGATACCCAATTGCCCATCAGCATCAGTGAGCCTCCACTGGGCATGCTTGAAGCAAATCTCTGCTGCTCTGGCGACTGAAGCTGGTTTGTCTTTCAGAGTTGTCGACGCCGCTGCTGGAGCCGTTGTCTCTTTGTAGCAGCTGAGCATCACATCCAATTCCTCTGCTTTAGCACCTAATTTTTCTTTGCATTCGAAGACGCGCGCCTGAAGTCGTTCAATTTCGCCTACCAATTCTGGTGTTGATTCTTCAGCAAGAGCTTTTTGCACGAGGTAAGTTTCCTTTTCCAATCTACGTAATTTTGATACCAATCCTCTAACGATATTCTGCCGCTCTTGTATTGGACGCTTTTGATCCTCTTCTGAATGAAGTTGCATCTGGAACCTTTGGTCAAGAAGGATTTATTTAAAAGTTTGTAACTTGTATGAAAGTAATTGATATACCTAAAATACTTATAATTTAACAAACCTCATGCGCTGCAAACGTTCTAAAGCTTCTTTCCGTCTTGGTTCAACATATAATAACAGATTATTTACAATATCCAAAATCATAGCATACTGTAGCGAATTAGTGCACACGTCCAAGTCATGATGCATAAGAGTGAAAGCATCAGCGGCGGATAGATCCTTACGTTCCCAAGGACTGATCTCTTCACCGGGTGGAGGCGGTACTTCATCCAGAGAGCCAGCATCTAATGCTTGGCCATAGCCGACGTAAAAGAATTCACATTTACAACGGGAGACTATACGCTGAAGTTGGTGCTGAGGCCCACCTCCACCACCAACCGTTTGACTGACAACTCCTCCAACGCTTTGTCCAGAACCAACAAGGGCGGGAACATCTGGGAGACCAGCTATCACAGTTGAGTCCTTTTCCTGGAAGAAAAAGAATTTTTTTGTAATAACTCCAATGAGTATGTTAATGGGTTTTTCAGAATCATTTATGATCTTAAATACCTGAATGTTGTCCAGTGTTAACCACATGATATTATCATGAATGTTATCATCGTCAATGTTTGCATTTACAGTAGCATAGTACTGCATGCATTCTAAAGAACCAACCCAAGTAGTTTTTGAAACCAAAGTTCTTTCTTTCCATACCGGGCGATGCACCCTTTGTAGAATTTCAGCTTTGGCCGCTGACAAAATGACGTAGCCTTGTGTTTCAATACCTTTCAATAATACTTGACTATTGACTAAAGCAACTAGAAGATACGAGTGGAATTAATTAATTTTTGTTTATCTTCTCGTACTTAAATCTATAAATTTTGAAAAACTTACTCAGCCAATTTTTGTGTAACACATCGTCTTGATTGCAGGCAGCCAGTCCTCTAAGTTGTTGTCCTCTCGTCTGTACAGACATATCGTCACTAAAAGCTACTGGTTTATTTGCAGCTTCGGCTATAAGCCTCTGTAACATGTTGGCAGCTTCTCCTTGCTGCGGTTTAGTGACAGATGAAGGTGTCACCTGAGTCGGTGTACTTTGCTGGTCAATGGGTCGTGTTCTGTTTTTATGAGGTGTTGAACTATTCTCTCGATGGAAGCCTTTCAGCGCAGCCGTGGACAAGTTCTTTTTGAGCTGTTGCGTTTTAATAAATGAATCGAAAAGAGCAAAAGCTACGTCGCGATTTGTATCTGTCCACGCACCCTTGAGATCGTGCACAACCAGCCGGTGAATTGGTGTATCTCCGCTTATACCAGCCACTACCGCTTCTCTATGTAAAAAAAAATATTGGTTTTTAATTTACAACGAAAAAATTAAATATATTTTTTAAAAATTTTCCAATTATAAATATTACCTGCCGTAACTGACTCTCGCAACACTCAAACAATAGCACTTCTCGACGGGGGGTGGCAGAGAAGCACTCTTTCCCTGAAGAGCGCTCTTTAACCAGATCTCCGCGTCGCTGAGCTCACAGGTCATATAAATAATGGACCATTCAGCTCTTGGTCGGTGAATTAAACCGTCATCTATTGGATGAAGAGTCAAATTGTGCTCGGAACTGCAAGCAACACGGCTACCCGTAACTTCGAAACCGCGCTGCATCGCAAAAGACATCCAGTAACTAACGTGAAAACGGTGGAAAGCAAGGGTTAATCGAATCTTTCGATAATGGCGACTCAGTTGCTTTTTCCGTGGGCGAATGTTCTTAAAGAGCGGTCCCTTGCGAGTCGGTCGCGTAGCTCCTGACAGAATGAACTTGAGGTTCTCGAACCAACGCAGGGTGCTGCCATAAAGAAGAGCTGTAGGTGCGTTTGTTACATTAGGCGAGCCCGTTGGTTTCGTTTCCAAAGAAAGACTGACGTTCAGATTCTACGAAAAGTAAATCATTCGATGTAATTTTCAAGACATTTTTTAAAAATAATAACACAATTAGTTTCTTACCTGTGAGCGAAAAGCGCGGAACGAATCGTGTTGTTGATTGCTGGTGTACTCAGGCAACCTGTCAGGAGCGCAAGGTACAGCAGCGTGATGATCTCTTGGATCTCCAAGACAAACCCAATGGAGCTTAATGCTCAACCTGACGTTAGGTAAATGTAGCAGTCGACAATCATCGTACTTGCTAGCAGTACGTACGTACACATTCAGATCGCCTTTTACAATGATTTTACCTAAGGTCCAGTCGAGTTCCAAGCTCGACCAAGTAAGTTCCATCTCTTCGGTAGTATTATAAGGATCCAGTGAGGCGTGCAAAAGAACCGTGAGCTGCTTGACGCAGAGAGTTACTCTACCGTGAAGCATTAAGCGCATCTTATCCCAGAAGGGAAGTGGTGGACTCGGATCTCTCGATGGGCGAAGGATTTTTTCAAAGCTTAAATTACATTGGGCTATTACTGGTTCCCAGCATGGACCAAAGGCATACCTAAGAAAACCGTCGTTTAGTTCTTTTTTTTATAAGGCATTTTGTTAGAGACAACTTACTTGAATTTATCTATATCCCAGTTTAAATCATGATAATACTTGAGCGAAGTCATTCCTCGCTCAATAACAATGTCATCCCAAGGTGCGCCGACTTCGATTGTCACAGTCCTTCTTGCCCTGGGTGGAGCAAGAGCTTCTGCTCCGGCAAGTCTACCCCAAATATTAAGCGCCTCGACTAATAAAAGTGGTTGTGGGAAGTCTCTCAGCTGCAGTTTCCATTCTAGGCACTTAAGTGCTATTCCTCTGACCCATAACGTGTTAAACTCTAAACCATCCTCAGGCCAAGGCGATTCTGGATCCATCTCATGAAGGCAACGAGTAGTGCGTTCTAGTCCGTAGATCGACGGATCAGCCAGAGCGATGATTTCGAGGTCGAGCATCGTCCAGGCGAAGAGCCTCGTGCGAGCGGGTCCAGCCCGCTGCATTTGTTTCCAGCGCTGTACGTAAATTTCGGCATTCTTTTTGTCTAAGCTCGTGTAAAGCTCCTCAACTTTACCTTGAGGTAGATATAGATGAGATCTGCAAAGCTCTTGAACTTTGGCATCAAGCATGGCCTGGCGTTTCAAACCCTCTTTGTACTCATCCTCAAGGAGTTCATAATTATCGCGAAGCCTTACTTCGAAAGGATCGTCACTCACCTCGAATATCCACTCCTTTATCTGCAAAGAAGATAATATTTAAATTGTGCTTATGAGAGTCAATTTTTGAAATTGTTACCTTTATGACGAGATCGCATGGTAACCGTTTTTCTTTAGGTACACCCGAAGAATGTATTTCTTTAAACCACCTTCTTATACTAAATAACTCGTTTTGAATAGCTTCGGCAAACTCGTGTTCATACGGAAAACAGGCTTTTGCCAAATCAATATTTAAGGCCCAAGTTTCGTTCCATGCTAGTTCAAATCCTTCATTATTTTGACGCTCCAACCTAACTTCTTCACTATCTTCTACTCTAACTAATTTAAAACCTTCAATTGTGATTATATCGGCCATATCTAGAGCCGCTCGCAAATAATTGAGTCTCCATTCTCCTTGAGACCATCTTAGGTGATCAGAACTCAATTCTAAAAAGTGTCTTGGAGATATAACAATTGTTAAAGAAATGCCGCCGGTACACAAAATATCTAAAGTACGTTTTGACTTTGCTTTATCTAAAAATAAAAAAGAATAATTTGAATTCACTAAATATGTGTCAAACATGTAATTTTAGAGTACAACTACTGCAATTTTTACCATTAATAACAGATATAATTTTTCTTTCATAGAGTATCGCTCGAAAATCTGCTGACTCTACCCATAATTGTAATAGACGAAGATGTAAATTAGGGCTCCAAGCTAAATTAGTGTCATCAAGACTGACATTTATTGTAGTAGGAGTAATAGCAGTCTTGCACTTCCTAACTGCTAAAAATGGATGACTCAACGCTTGTGCGTGCTGACAAACTATAGGTTCATTTTTATTTAACGTTATTGCACAGACACTTTCTGCCACGCCAACGAAATGCTTGGCATTTCGTTCTAAAGTGGCTGAATCTAACCGCACCATGATTGCCACTAAAATTTAAAAAAACTCACAATTAATAAAAATAAAATATAATGTAAATAAATTTTTTTTTTATGTATTTGAAAGCTTACATTCATTTTCCGCAATGAAGAAAAGATTACAATTTGAAACTTTAAGATTTAGTTGCATTGTTTCATCATTAAACCTATTATTCTTGGAAGATGCTGACTTTTTATGCTCTTTCCAGTACCTAAAAGTAAAAAAGTATTATTACTAAAAACTGAAAGTATTATTCATTTATGATATTGATTAAAAAAGTCCTACAATATTCCGCGTTCAAGGAATTTTGCAAGTTCCAAACTCCATTCTGTCCTAAGAGCATCCAAAACGATTCCGACAGCATTTTTTCTAGTGGTGGCAAGAAAAACGCCAATAGAAAGGGGATTTCCCCAACGATGGTTTGATTCTGGAGCATTAGAAGTGTTACCATTAAATGCACAACAAAGTGATTCCATAGTTAACTGCGTATTCCACTCGTCAGCTTTATCTGAAACAGCGGTAAAATAATTAAATTGTGGCGTGATTCATAATTTTATCTAGTGAAGTAGAAAAACCTGCAATATTTCTTACCGCCTAGTCTATCCATTGAAAATTTGACGTGAGAAACACTGCATGAAGTTTCTTGAACATCTGGTAACTTTATAAATAATGAACCATCAAACAATTCAGTAATAGTTTGAATTTCCAGCCAAGGAAATTTATTTTTAGATGAGGTCTTAACATCTGGTTTAAGAATATCTCGAGCCCCACTAATTAAAATTGGTTCCCAATCTTTGTGGTCATAAGTCATTGAAAGACTATTTAACTGAGCAGCTATTTTCAAAACATTTTCTTCCATTTAAAAATTGTTTTAATTGTAACCAGTGGTATGCCATCAATTAATTTTCAGGGTAAAAAGAAGATTTTAAATAAATTTCTAATTACCTTCGATTCTATTGATAATGATCGTAGTGATAAAACGGGAAGTTTTCCGCGAACCGATATTCCATCCATATTTAAAGCTAAATAAAGATAAGGACCAGTTGGTTGAAATTTTGCGTTAACTTGTAAACTCTTCATTGTGCATTCTAAACCTAACTGGGAGACATCTTCTCGCCCAGCAATAATTGACGCACTACCGAATTTCATTAATAAATTCTGTTGAATATAAAAAATTGAATTTCTCATAATATTCAGAATTCTGGGTAAATATTTTGCTTGAATATCGTAAATTAATAAAAGCTGAATAAAAAATCAAAATTAATGACTAACCTTTGGCAAAATAGGAGCAAATCTTGCTAAAATATCATCATTGAATTGCTGTGATGCTTTTGAATTTAATGCGTCGGGTGTTAATGATTTTCTGTCCTTCAGAAATTGTAAAAGACCTGCACCACCAGAGCCTTCAGTCTGAGTTATTCCAATGAATAATTTCTACAATATTAAATTTACATTAATTTACTTTTTTACTGAAGAGGCAAAAAATCAAATGTAGATGATTGATTAATGACGATTGAAATTATAAAGCCAAAAAGCACGATTAATAGAAAATAATAATCTAAATTATATCAGTTTAAAAAATAAATTTAATTAATTTTACCTCAAGTGATAATTCTCCTTGAGCTCTCAGAGTGGCTTCAATAGTACCTGCAAAATTAATTTGAGCTAAACAGGCATCTGAAGCATGGCGAAGCAGCTTCATAGTCCCATTAGCAACAGTCATAGTCCCAAGAAGTGTGCGAGCTCCATGAACCACACTGCCATCAAGGCAGAGGGTCTCACTACTTCCATTACCTAACCAGCCATTTCCTAGAGCCAAGAGGCTCAAATTTTCAATTTTTATTGCTAGAAACTAAAACAAACATTATTTAGTCTCAATTTAACTTAATAATATTGCAGTTTTAAATATAAAACTTATATACCTGTACAATTGTTATTATGAACGAAGGAATTTTTGTATTCCTAAAATCTAAGACTTTATTAGAACGATTTTGACGCCTGACTGATACCGCTGGTACATTTATGTTAATGCGTACTCCTCTAAGCATCAAAGAGAGCAATTTAGCTACTTCACTACTAAATAAATTACTGCGTACACTAAGTTCTTCAATTTCCTATAATTTTTAACAAATAATTGATCAACAATATTTTTAAATTTATTGAGTATTGTTTCATAAATATTATAAAAAAACATACCACTGTAAAACCATTTGTGGAAATATTGACATCTCGTAAAATAAAATAAGGAAGTGAAATATGGCCTACTTGCAGCTGTATTTTATACTTTCTTTCTACAAGCCATGCCAAGAATCTTGGTATAATCCTGTCAAAAAAACTGAATTAGTAGATAGAACATAAACATGTGACAACTGCAAAGTATTTAGAAAAAACTTACCATGTACAAATGCAGTATAAAATTACTAAAATTATGAAGAACGTTAACAACCCCATCATTTTGAAAACTTTTTAAAAAACTCCCTTCAAAATTAAAAATATCACATTTCTTTACTAGCTGTCAAAAGAATAACACAAACTCATATTAAGTAAATTAAACGATTTTATTTGCATTTTTGTTTGGTTTTAAGCACTGAGAGGATGGAGAATGTGTTATTGCATCTATTTAGTAGAAAAACTAATTTATCATTCACAATATTTTTCATGTTTTTCATTTTACTGCTTTAGATTCTTGCAAACCAGGAGCCCTCCACTGAACATCAGGACTCTACGACGAATGGTATTCCCTAACCTAACCTACGACTTTCATGAATTTCCATGTCACGTGTTAAATGTGTATTAGTATACATACACATTCGCAAATCAATTACAGCGACGTGTGCAGGCGTGCAGCCACAAGCAGCGCTATATTTATTTTTATGATGCACCTGTACATATATATATATATTTCATATCTGCCGTCAATCTTCGCTTAATTTATTGTAGAAAAAATTCAAATTTTAATACTTTCAAAATAAATATTATAAAAAGCTATATGATTTACACGACCTTTTTTATTATTAAATAAAATATTGGATAAAAATAAAAAAAGTTCAAATAAGCTTAGAATTATAAATATTTAAAAAATTAATGATGCAGAGGAATGAGTTATTTTTGTAGCTTTGATTATTCAGTAAGTTTTCTATTTAAAGTAAATAAGTAGGCGGAAAAATGTTTTTTATTTTTAAGTTTAATTTCTTTTTAATTTTAATATTTTTAGAAACTGGATTAAAAATTATAAATAAAATGCTTACATTTTTTAAATACTTTTCACTTTTAAGTAAAAGTATAACAAGTTTTTATCCACAATATTTTATTTCTGTTAAAAAAAGATAATAAAAATGAAATCATAATGTTGTATATTTCATTATAGGTATATGATTTTATTTCTTTGTACAATACTGTGTGACATATGTTTACATCGATGTATGATATACAAACAACTGTAACATGTGATACTATTCGCTCTATATTCTACAATTGCTCTTTTATGGCTACGATGACACCACCTCAATATAGATTTAATCTTCAGTTACATAAATTTTCGCTGCTCTCTTTTTTCTTACCATTGTATGCAATGATATGTGTACTGTCCGACGTGAAAATGCTGAGAAATACGTTTCCGATATAATTTTATAGTGAGTTCTATGATAATGCCTGATTACCAAATATATCATTTGAATGAGATGATTAACAATGGTATGTCTCACTTAAGTGAAATAGTATATCTACTTTATTTCAATCTGCACAATAATTATAATAATCGACATGCACATGATTCTTTACCTTCATTTATTCTTACATTTCATTAATTTTATATATTGTGTTATTAAAATGATTTACACGCTTATGCCCTTATATTAATTTGTTAATTTGCAATGATTGTTATTCCTAACAGTACAAAATATTAAATCGAACATATTAACGGCTCATAATATTATATAATTATCAACTATGCTGAAAGAAAAGTCTACTTTGGAAGATTGTAGTGTGTACATTATTAAATTATTTATTATTATTGGTTTTCACAAGTCACTATCGAGTTTAATCCTAAGGTACTGAGTACAGTGTCATTGTACATGAAAAGTTAATTTTTCGTAAAAATGTAGTAGTAATACAAAACCAAAAAGAAATCATTTGTCAAATGATGACTTTTTTTACAGGTATGAATGGCATATAAAAATTTAAAAAACTTTTTCTTCAGTACCTTAGCACTTAGAATATCTTTATTTTGATAGATTAATTTTAAAGTATTTATAATAGCGCAATTTACATAAGAATCTTAATTAAAAAAGACTTAAACTAGTATAGAAATCTCCTCGCTGTTACATTCTTGACATTAGTTTTGGTACATGTTGTGTTTTATCTTCCATTTTCCACTTATAAAGTTCGCAATGTAAAAGCGTCGATTGTATTTAATCCATTGTTATGTACTTAACAATTGACAAGTAATAACGCCTCGGTGATCTGCTTCTCGGTCAAAAAAAAATCATATTCATTAAGTTCTTAACGTCTACACTATTCTATCCTACAAAGCATAATCTAGTCTTCAGATTATCCTTGGTGCAACTGTAATACTTGCGTTAAATGGCGATAATCATCTCGATCACTTATCGTCTGCTATTACAAATATTTATAAAATTTCTATATATTATATACATATACACGTATGTAATGCAGTGTTTTTTCTTTAACACAGTGGATCAGTATTACCTGCCCGAGCTGCCTCTCTACTCACACTTTCAAACACTGTGCTCCGTTTTGCTTCTTACTTTATGTCCTTTTGTTTCCTTTTCTTTTCAAATTTGAAGGATGAAACAGATTGTATGAGTTAGACGAAAATGCACAAATTCGCATTGGGTCAACGGGGAGATGGACGATGAAACAGAGAGAAAGGCAAAAGGGTGACGAATGTTTCGCGTTTGTGAGCCTTTTTCGTATGTATACTTAAATGCATTTAATCGTTAATACAACATAAAAATTTCACGGATTTCGTTGTGCAAGTACTTAAAATAAAAGAAAAAAAAAATCGTTGTACAAAAACTTGTAAATTCATGCTTTTTAGTCTTTCGGTTTGTAAATAATACAAATCATGCTCTTTTGCAGTACATAAAAGGAAATAAAGGATATTTCATGAAGCAGAGCTCAAATTAAAAATAATTATCTCGGCGTGTTTATATCATTATTCAGCTAAAGAGCTGCCCTTACAATAAAAATAAAACTACTGATACAAAAATAAACTCAATAAAGCAAAAATACTAATTAAAAATTCTAATAAACTATGCAGTTTGATAGCGCAGTTTCATGCTTGAAATAATATATGTAAATTCTTTTTTGGTTTTACAAAACAAAAGAACGCTTGCTCGAACGAACAATAATACCTTTCTGTTCTCTTTTTTTGTTATTTAACGCAAATATAAAACACATTATAAATGAATATAATTCAAAAACTATCGCTATGAGCATGTACAATTTACCTTAAACATAATCGCAAATACTGGTAAAAATATGCGCAATCAAAAAAAAAAAGGAAAGAAAGTTAATAGTACATAAAAATTACAATATATAATCAATATATAATAATCAAATAAATTAATATATAAACCTAACGTGTATATACAAAGTATACACAAAGTTTCAGCTAAATTGAGACCAAACTAAGACAAAATTCACTATTCACGTGATGTTTGTGTATGGACGTACGGTCAATTAAAAAAAAAAAAAAAAAGAGGAAGCACAAATAAATCATCGAAAAAACTTCCTTGTCTATTTTCACGAAACCAATAGGCGAACGATAAGCCCACGTCGTGTTTTTTCTTTTCGTCCCGAAAAATTTTGCCTCACCGAACGACGACGGATATAAATTCACGTGTGTATTTTTGCGGCGCATATACGAAACGATAATCGCGGCTCTAAATTCATCGAGATATATATATATTTATATATATATTTAATAGATATATATACGGTTTTTTTTGTCGCCTGACGCGCTAAACTAAGCCAAAGCCTCGTATATCAAAAGTATATTTCTCATCACGTTTTCGTACTGGACAGTGCGGCGCTGCTAATATTTTTGTCGCACGGGCTGCTCGTTTTTTTTTTCTCTTCTCTTTTTTTCTATCGTATATACGGCTTTGAATTGTCGATACAATCGGTCTGTTTCTTCCGAAATGGTCGAGAGTCCACATGTTTATTTCTCTGTTTTTTTTTCTTTTTTTTTTGTCAATCTTCTATTTCTCGCGAACGCAAATATAATCGAAGGATTCGTAACGAAAACCGAACGAACGAACGAACGAGCTACTGCTGTTGCCCTGATTAGAAAATTCAATTGGACGCCATTAAGTACGATTAAACCAGCGGGAGCTTAATTGTTCTTAATCTGATTCTGCTTAATTTTTACGAGAAAGAACGCCGGAATTTGGGGGGAAAAAAAGGGCAAGCCGATTCGAATCGGTCGAACGGAAACGAGGTATCAATGAAAACGTCGCGCGAAACGATTGAATAGAAATAGCGCATTATCCGATCGGATTCAATTATTCAGCGGAGCGCGAATTAAGTGCATTTATATACAATAAACCACGTTAAATCAGTTGATTTGAAAAACATCAGAGTGGCCTCGTCCAGAAATTGAAATTCTCCAGTCAGAAGCATCTCTCTCTCTCTCTCTCTCTCTCTCTCTCTCGAAATGAAATTCCTCACCCAAACGAACGCAAATTCAATACGAAAATAGTCGCAAGTGGTGTGCAATATCTGTCGGTGTCCTGTGTGTATCGTGTGTTATGTGCGCGATATCGATAATCGATGGTCCCAAAAACTTGTATTTTCCACGAATACGTAATGAAGTAACCGCTCCGTTATATGGCCAATGGCGATCAACGCGGAATGAAGACTAAAACAAAACCAGGGGTCGAGGGAAGGAAAGGGGGGGGGGGGGAAAGGAGAAGGTTTCCAATCCTTTTTTCACTCGAAAGAGCGCACACTCGACCTTGAGCCGATGTGCTTTCCGCCGCGTGTTCCTTTTTTGCGCATCTCCCCGCCGCGTGCAGCGAACGGGCGAGCGAGCGATCGATCGATCGAGTGCGTGAGTATACGGCTTCCGGCGAATCTCGTTACGCACCTGTCGCGACTGTGCGCTCTTTGGAATTCCTTTCGGGGAACACCGTCGTGGTACGTGATCGTCGAGAGAAATACTCGCTCCGTATACTCCGCTGGGGGGGGGGGGGAAGAGCAGCCTCTTTTTCTCCGACGGCCACTTGTGCTCGTTTGTCGAGGAGAGAGACTTTTCTAAGAGTCTGCTTTTGCGCGCGGGGGGGGGGGGGGAAGAAATCTC